>SNQJ01S0047612.1:114529-125339 GCA_010110895.2 Picea sitchensis
ACATAAGAAGTTCTTGGGTTGTAGCCATTTCCTTTACACAACCTCTTTATCGATGGAAGTTCCACGACACGGGACCAATTCATATTTAGGGAGAACGAGAACCAGGAATGGTCACTATTACAGTCCTAATATTAAAGACTCAGAGTAAATAGTTGAAATTTGATGCAGAGACATACGTTGGTAAGAAATGCAGGTAGCAGAGTGATTTCTATAGGCGACAACCTGGTCATTACCCTACCAGAGAGAATGAAAAGGAAACAATAGTGGGGAAGGGTGTAAATTCCATAACCTAATTAGCATAAGTAACGAGGGAGACTTCGAGCTCCTCACATGTACCTTACTCAACATTCCAGACATAAAGAGTACAACAACCATGTGAAGGTGGAGACCTGGCATCCAAAGAGTGGTTCACAAGTTTCAGGAACCTTGGTTTTCTAAAAAAATGTTATTTCTATGGAAATAATATTCCACAAATCCTTTTATTCACCCAATAGTTAGAATTGAGAACCTAACATCATGCTTAGGGTATGTCGTAAACCTTTTGTTATAGGTAAAGTTTTGAAATGATAAAGGAGGCCTAAGTCTACCATTGACCTTTAATAATCAATTAGTAGCGACATGTGATTTAAAGGAAAATAGTATAGGTGGTTGACTATAGTAATGAAGTTGTAAGGCACTTGCATAATTAATCAAATTTGGATACCTTGTAAGAAACTATTGTATTCGTTTATCAATGTTTTGACGATGTATAGGAATACAAAAATGTATGCTACTTATAGTCATGGACCATGAGTCCAAGTGGTTATTACCACCTAATATTGTGTTTAAAATTGCATTTTAATCGAGTTCAAGGTGTAAGACATGTATTGTCAAAGTGATAATTGTGGAACTCGGTAAGTTAAGCAACATAATTAAAAATAGAAATAGATTGTTAGGTAACCTGTTCATAAATATTTTTTTTGGTTCACCTTCGATAGATTAAACTTCTTAAATAAATAAACAAAATTTTACTTTAATGAGGTTCGAGTATGTTACAAAAATTATATGTAACAATAATGATGACGAAGAACCATTAGAGTATATTATGGTTATTTGTATATAAAAAAACAAAAAAAATAATGGGTTTTAGGTCTATGACATAATGGCATTAGAACTATAGGTTACAAAAATTGGCCTTTTTATGGGCTTTATTATAGAAAAATCTAACATGTAAATTGTCTTGATTTTCTTCTTACCTCTAGGAAGAAAAATAATTTGATTTTGCTGGAAAATGACAAAAGTACTTGAAACTCAAGGAGAGGAATCTCATTAAGAGAGTATTGAACAAGGGAATGTATGTGATGGAAATATCTTAGTGGATTGGAATAATCATATACATTTAGAAATTATAAAGACAATAACATATTTGATAGAAGAACTCAAACGAGAAGATAATGAAAGAATTCTAAAGACTCGGGAGGAAGTAAATGAAATTATGCTAGAAAAATTGTGCAATCAAATTATTGATAAAAATACAGGGAATAATTCTAGTAACTCCAAGATATCCCAACCGAAGAATAAAGAAACAAAATTAGAATACCCAAAATATGAGATAGAGTCAGTATACAAGGATAAGGAAGATACTAAAACGTCTATGAAAAGTAGTTCTACTCTCAAACAAATAACCAAAAAGAAACCTAAACAACATGATGAAGTCATGGGAGAATTTAAGAAGATTAAACCACCAACCTTCAATGGAGAAGTGGAGATTGGTGAGGAAGAAAAGGCATGGTTCTCTAGTATGCAGAAATATTTTTACATCTATAATTACTCAAGTGAGCTTAAAGAAGAGATGGATATCTACAATGTGACAGAAAAAGTAGATATATGGTGGTAGGATATAAAAAGAGTAAAAAGTATTAAGGAAATGAAATCACCTGGAAAACATTTAAGAGATGTTTTAAGAAACAATACCTATATAAACAGTATTATGAGGGTAAATGCAAGGAGTTCTATGAAATAAAACTAGGAAATCTTACAATGAAAGATTTATGTAGTAAGTTTATGAGTTTGTTGCATTATGTGCCTTACATTGTGGATGAAAAAAAAAATATTCAATGATTCTTGAGCTTCCCACCTAGTTCTTATAAAGATAGTATTGAGTTCGATAACCCCAAAACATTGGAAGAAACCATGAGGAAAGATAAACTATGTTTTGAGCAGTATAAAAATAGAAATGAAAATTCGAAGAATTGGAATGGGAAAAAGGTTGAGAGGTTTGACCCTAAGAAGAAAGGGGGAGATTACTCTAATAAAAATGATGATAAGATATTTCAAGGAGGTAATATGTTCAAAACAAGTAAACCTTGTTGATATTATGTTAGTTGCGGGAGGTATTTACCTCCATGTGTAAACCCGACATGAATAAAATATTTTGGGAAGAAAGAATAAACCCTAATTAGTTGGCTAATAACCCTAGAAGACAAGTCGGCTCAAGAGGATAACTTGTATTAGTTTATTAGCCTCCAAGAGAAGAATTCGGCTAAAGGAAATATTATATACTAAGTAAATAGGCACCCAAAATGAGAAGTCGTTCCAGGCAGTTTGCCAGATTTAGTATAAATATAGGAGGTCGGTCTTCATTCTGGTAGGCATTCTCAAAACTGTAGAAGCAACACTTGTGTGCACTGCAGTTGGCCAGTTTGTGCGCAAGTCTGGAGGAGAGTTGTCGTTGCAGTTGTTACAACTAGCAGATTTTGGTTTTGGCTTGGACTATATTTTGGTTATGGATTGGAATCTCCGATCAACTCTTGTTTGGTGCGCTATCTTGTTTGGCTATCTAGCCTAGGTTTTTCTTCCAGAATGATTCTCTATCAAGGTTAAGGTGCTCGGAGGTGCCTTCAACCTATCATTGGGTGACAATAGTGATATTGTTTACGGTTAAATGAGCACATCCATCAAATTATAACAGGTTATGGGACCAAACCTCCTTCATTCACTCTAAACAATGGAAAGGGAGCATAAGAATAAGGATACTAAGCTTGTTGAAGAACTATCTCTAGGGTTTCTAGCAGGAGCAGTTACCAAAGCATTGTTGCTAGGGTTACTAGCAGGTGTAGTTGTAGAAACCATAACCCTCTCATTGAGGCACCTTAAGTGAAGGGATTGACCTAATTTCCAGATAGACTAGTGTTCCCTAGCCTAGCGCATCTCTTGGTACTCTCAAAAAGCAAAAATGTCAAGTTTGAGTTTTTGGTCAAATATAGGGTTGACCCAGTCAAGGCAACCATGACTTACTCTATGAAGTCGAAAACAAGTTAGATGGGGTTTCTAACTTCAGACCATGGAAGACAAGGATTTACCTCATCCTTTCAAAAAATAAAGTGTTGGATATCATGAAAGGAAAGATCGTGGAACCAGAGTTTGAAGAAGGAAAAGAGAAGGAACCGCAGAATGTTGAAGTTAAGGAGAAGTTCAAAGACAATGACATAAATTCCATGAGTATAATTGTGGAATCTATAAAATACCACTTGATACCCTACATCTCCCATCTTGACTCATCTAAGAAGATGTATGATTCCCTAACAAACATCTTCTCAATCAGAAACATTAGACAAGTAATGACTCTGAAGAATGAGCTCTGTGACATGAAGATGAATGATGACAACAACATAACATCATACATTGTGAGGACATCTCAGTTAAGAGATCAAAGACAAGCTATTGAAGAGATCGTCTCAGAGAAGGAACTGGTAAATATAGTACTCAATGGTCTTCCCAAGACATGGGATGCATTTGTCGCAAGCATGAACCCAAGGAAAAAGTATCCTACATTTGAAGAACTTTGGACTTCCTGTGCACAAGAAGAATCAATGATTAGTGCAAAAGAGAAACCCCAAAAAAGATACAATGATCAAGCCTTCACAAAAAGATTCAATAATTTCAGGAACAAAAGGAATTTTGGCTCAAGGAAGAAGCCAAATCAAGAAAAATATATGTTAGAAATACAATGCTTCAACTGTCGAAAATATGGTCACTACAAGAATCATTGTCCCAAGCTAAAAGGAGACACATGAAGCATCAGTTTCCAAAGAAAAGGAACCTACAAAGAAGACTAAGCAGGATGAAACTGACTTCTTCTTCTAAAGACAAGGTAACAATAATTTTCATACTTCTTGTATATACCATGTTTTATGTACATATATTAGAAGATAATATGTTCCAAGAGAAACTTAACTATGGAAGAAAAACAATATAAGGATTTCCATCACTATGAATACAAGTCAGACAATACACATGAAAGGATGAAGTACATCAACAACCCCTGGTAAAAATTCATGTGGAAGTTATTATCAGAATCAATCTTGAAGAAAACCTAAAAGAATTAAAGACAGAAAGAAGTCAGAAATCAAGAGGAAATTGGAAAATGATTTGTGACACTTTGCATAAGGAAATAAGGATGCAAATGGAAGCATGGAGTCTCCTAGATGGAGGGAGACGATTATATATTTCCAAATAAAGAGCATGCATTCATGCATGTAGCAAAGATTCAGAGGGAGCTAATCCTAAACAATATGATCCATTGAATATGATGAAGTATCTATCCATGTTCCCATCAATGTTAGAAACCATGAAAAGAAACACGTGCTCAGTTTGACTTTAGAAGAAGTCTTCTTTGAAAATAATCCTTGAATTATCCCTGGTTTCCCATCCACATCCATGATCTTATGATGAAAGGAAGAAGGAAGAATCTTTAGGGCATGGAATCTATAGAAAACTCCATGAACTCAAGAACTAAAGAGAAATATGAGGAAGAACATGAACATTCCAAGAGAGAAAGAAAAAGTCAGAACAACCAGTCATTGTATCAAGGATCACAAGACTACCAGCTTGATATGAACTCACTAAAAACAATCAAGCAGTGGAGATAAAATTTCTGATGAAGAACAATGTATCTAAGACTTATGAATGAAAGCATTTCGAGATATATAACTAGAGGTTCTCCCAGATGGAGGGAGAATACTATGATGATTACTTGTTCCAGTAAACTAGACATACCTCTACATGAGCCATTATATCATTCGCAACATCCATGATTTGGAGTTTACATTAGATGAATGAAAAGATTGTTCTCCAGAATAATTGAACAAAGAACATATATAGAACAACCTCAAGGCTTTGAGGTATACCAAGAAGAGACCTTTGTATCCATATGGAAGAAGAAAACTTGGTGGAGAACCTCCAATGCACAACAAAAGCGTGGTGAAAATATTTCTATAACAAATATATTGTATCAGAATGGTTACTCAAAAATCTAGGATGATAGATTGCTAATCCATGACAAACTCTCATAGATATGTTCTAGTTTGAGCCCTGCCACAATGTTATGAGCTAGTAGGAAACAAAAGATGAATCCAAAAATGATATACATGATCAGAGCTATATGAATCCTTAAGAGAAAACTAGTGTTACAGAAAGACCAAAATACATTGAGATCAAGCATTACATTCTCTGTGATGAATTCTAGAAAAGAGAAGTGGTTCTCCAATATATATATCTCCACAGATGAGCAGATAAGCAGAGATTTTGGTAAATCCTCTGTCGAAGATGAAAGAGTTTGTTTACTCAAGCAAGAGCTCGTGGAGACAATTTCCTTATTGAAAGAGGAAGATATGAATCCTAGGTTGGGTGGGAGCACTGATGTGTTATTGACTTATGAACAATCATTTTTCAGTTCGAAAAATGGTGCAGGGTGAGTAGTTCCTTTCTAGTTCAGAAAGTGGTTTGAGATTTCTGACGGATAGGCATTTTCCAGTTCGGAAAATGGTCTAGATAGAACGATCATTTTCATAATGAAAATGGTTCGATGGATTGATGATGTACCATAGACAACGATTTCCCATTGTGTTTAACATGGGGAATGGTCTATGACAGTCTCTCTTCTTGATGGTCACTTTTATTAGTGGCCAAGAAGTCTGGTCTGCCTCACCGGACAGTCATTCTTTCAAAGCTCACAGTTGTTAGAAGTTTCGAAGAATGGTTCATTTTGGAGGTTGGCGCAGGACAATCATTTCCTTTGGAAATGGTTTAGACAGACATTCCCTAGAGAAGATTCATTCTCTCCAGGTTTCACTTTGTTTAGTGTCGGAGGAATGGCCCAGATAGGTGAATGGTCCAGTTTCAACAATCAGGGATAGGCATTCCCTAGGGAATATTCATTCTCTCCAAGTTGCACTTTGTTTAGTGTTAGAGGAATGGCCTAGATAGGTGAATGGTCCAGGATCATAAATTGGGACAATGTTGGCCCTTGACCAAGTTTTGCAGAATACTTGGTCATATTTGACCATTTTTGGGATTGCGATAGCTTGCCCAGGATGGAGCACAACGTGAAGCTGAAATTAAGGAAGAAAGACCTATTTTTGAGTCCATTTTAGGGTTTTAGGTTGATGTAACAGGAAAGGGATGTCGGCCCGTGGGTTTACCCTCGCTTAGGCCCATTTTGTAATCTATAAATAGGCAAAGTAAATAGAGAAAAGAGAGGGTAGTAGATCTAGGTGATCTATAGCTAAAGGCTTAGTGCTAGTACTAGATCTGTGTGATCGGATGTATCTTGAAGTGCTCTGTACATGAGATTGAGAAGCTAAGTGAAAGTTGTTGTAGCTTTGTGTTGAAGTGAAAGGAAGAAGGATCTAGCGAGTTGTGCAGATCTTTTGTCATGTGCGAAGTAAGGATCATTAAAGATTTGTGTTGTAACTGCTTGATCAAGATAATATAGAGAAGACTTTGTGGATGTAGCCCTAGGGTGGGGGTGAACCACGGTAACTATGTGTATTGTGCTTTGTGCTTCAATCTAATGTGTTGTTTCCTTTTGGCTAAGTGCTTGCTGTGATTAGTAGATCTAGTTATGCTTTGTGATGATGATATATGAATGAATGTTAGATCTGATATAAAATATGCTTAGTGCTTCATCTATTGAACCTAACCTATATTTATGTGGCTAAGTATTGAACCATCTTTAGTATAAGTATTCATTGCGATGCTTTGTGTTATCTGCGAAATACCATACAGGTTAAATATTGACGAATGATCTATGCTAAGTGCCCTGTGAAAGATATAATCACATATCAGTGTCCCAGCTACGGTTGCAGACATATGAGTCCTGCAACCACCCCTGCCTCTACCTCGGGTGAGACTTCATCTGCTTCGCAGGTGTTACCTAAAGGGCCGGTAGTTAGGGTTTTGTTGGTGCGCTCTTGAGCATTGAACCCCAGGTCTTCCCCTATGCCAACACATGGTTCTGTTGCCGAGACCTGAAACTATGATTGCTAGGAACTGAGGAAAAAGAAACGTTGTGTAAAAGAAATCTCTGTGCGTAGATCTATTTCCCTAGTGCACACATTTTTACTCGACTTGTGCATCTTTGTACCAGGAATAAGGGTAGATATGAAGAAAGGAATATTAGATCCTAAGAAGAGAAGCGAGATCTGAATGCTCTATGCTCTAAGAAAAGTAAAAGTGGAAATTTCTGAAAGAAAGAAGTTAGATCTGCACAAAAGAGGTAAGATTTGTAAGCTCTCTGCTCTAATAAAGGTAAGAATAGTCAAAATTTCTTAGATCTGGAAGCTTTGTGCTCTATAGATAAGTGAATTTTTTTGTTTCTAAAGCATGGATTTAGGTATGTTTGATAGATTCTATCCTAGCTTCAAAACTAGGGAATTAATAGATGAAAGAAAGTTTGATATGAATAGATCTGATATGTATAATGATAGATATGTTATACCTATGCATCGAAAGAATTTCTAGACTAGCAAGTAGATGCATGATCCTAGAAAGAGTTTTTTGCAGGCTAGCTACCACGAACCTGGTGCGGAGTACATAAGAAGTTGGGGAACATTTAAACGAAAGAGAGGATTAACCCTCTGTTATAGCTGCAGAAGACTGGGACATCTTGCTAAGGAATTCCCTGGGAGAAAACCTAGTTTCCTCTATTGTAAGGCTATGGACCATGAAGTGTTGGATCTCCCTAGAATGATTTCTAGACTTGAGAAGGTGAATATGGAGCAAGAAAAACCTAAAGGATATCAAAAGACCAAGATCATAGAAGAAACCCAAAAAGAATCATAAAAGATATTGCTACAGATGAAAGACACCTTGAATGATCACCGACATGTTAGGTTATCAGAGATATTCAAAGAAAAGGAGAAAATTGAAGTAAGAATAGGGGACTTCGATGTTGAATGTATTCTTGATGAAGAGACACAAGTGAACATTATGCCAGAAAAAACTTGGGAAGATATAGGAAAGCATGCCATGGTCCCTTCCCTAAGAGGAACAAGTTTATTCAAAGGAAATATAGTAAACCTATGTGGAAGGTTCGCCTAGATGCCTATGATTATCAATGAAACTTCGACAGAGGAAGACTTTGATATTAATAATTTTTTTGAAGAAAACGCCCCATTTACCATGCTCATAGGAAAACCTTGGATTGATAGAGAACAAGCGAGATGAAAAGGGGAAGAAAAAATTTTGGAACAGAAGAAGCAAGAGTTAAAAGACTTTATGACCATAAGGATCGTGCACTTGATTAAGGAATAGAAGAACAGATCGTAGATATTTAACTCCGATGTCGAAGCTAAGAGAACAATTGAGGATCCACAGAAGATCGAGTTGCCTATTTTTGACACATAAGAAGTATTATCAAGGAACCTAGGAAAGAATTTCAACAATATGAAGTAACTAAGACCACAAAAGATAAGCATCAGAATGGTAAAAGAATTACTGAGACAAAGATCACTAGGAAGAAGGCTAGAAAGTTAAGAAAGAAAAGGGATAGTACTATAAGGTTACAAGAGGTTCTAGAGGACACTTCACAGCAAGAAGAATTGTAGAATTGGAGCTTCGTCGAGATATCAGAACAATGGCATAGAATACTTCACCATGACTAAGCAATATAGCCATTGGAACCGATATACTCATTTGACTGCCACCCCGAATGGTTCGAAAATCAGTTATTGGTTACCACTAGACCATTGGATAGCACTAGAATAGATAGAACAAAGTTAATGAAGGCCCCATGTCCATTGCAAGAAGACTTTTGCTGGGATTTCCTACTTAACTCATCGCGCCACTCACGGAGAATAATTTTTCCCAACTGAGAATTTGAGTGCGAACCTTGAGATTTACTTACCCTAAGATCATTGCCTTGTTCCCTTACTATCCACTATAGTCTATGAATTCTGTTTTGTACCCGAGCTAGCTGACCCAAGTTTGTATGTCGGACGAGCTCAACGCTGCTGAGAAAATTGTTGAAGAAGTTCTAATTGATTTAATGACTGAGAGAGTCATGTCAGAGCATGGAATAACTATAGGTGTATAGGCATCGTCCTCAGGAGCACTGCCAGCTTCCCCCTCCACTGCTCGAGAAGGGCCCTCCTGACTGCCTTCGAAAAGACGATCTAAGCTCGAAAACGACTTCGCCACTATGAAAATGATCCCAAGAATCTTGCCTAAATATATCCCACCACTAAGCGACATAGTGAATTGAGACATTGTAACCAGAGACTTTGACTATGATGTGGTCACTACGTACCTCCCGAAAGGGGTGCACACAGTTCATGCTAACCAGGAGAAGCTCACCACACAAAAAATTAGTGATTTTAACTTTGGATATCACAAGGTTTATAGTATTCTATCCTAGCACAAGTACTTGTCTATTACAAAAGGAAAGAACCCCAAGATTGTCCCACAACAACGGACCCATAACCTCATGCAGTCAACCCTCCTCAACGTAATGAAGATTCCACATTTCGGGAGGCATCGGGAAGTAAATGAATGCGTCAGGTTGTTGATGTCCTGCTACAACGAAGGATACCTATGGTTGGACCTCTGCATCACTGTGGATCCAATTTTGATCAATCAGATCATTGGGCTTAGCATGCAGGGCCCTGAACTGCAAGAATTTTACCCTGGAAAGATCATAGATCGCACTCTCTCCCAACGAATAAAAGACACATATGGTGGTCTAGAGAAAGGCACATGAGGTTACAAGGAAACCTCCATTGAGAATGCAACAGTACGCTTTGGTTGCTAGTTGATCGCAGGGAAGTTAGTCTGCAAGAACATACCCACACAGGTGACCTTATTTGTAGTTGACCTCGCAGGGAAGTGCACGGAGGGACTACAAATGAACTGGGAAAAGTACCTTATAAATCAGCTATAGCTTGACTGTAAACAAGCGCAGGACCAAGGCTATGAATTCCACTTTAGCTGGTTGCTCATACTCATTGCTTTCAATGCTTGGGAACTGCCCAAGGGATCCACTTTTCTAGAGATCGAACCCTTCGAACCACTTTCCACGAAGTTCTGTACGCTGTGATACTCCAATGACATGAACAAGCAGTGGCATTCCAATGTCATCTTCCATGCTTACTACAATCAATTGAAGAATTCCATCCAGTCTACACCGTGCATCACACCCAACACACTTCATAGGTTTATACCTTTGATGAAATTCAGCGTAGATCTTCACTTCACCTATATAATAGGGCGTGCAGATGAGCACAAACAACAACTCCAGTCATATTACAAACTGACAGAAGATGACTTGGAGGAGATTACCAAGGAATGGTCAGAAGACCTCCTTGTTGCAACAGACCCTGCAAATATGTCTGACGTGGATAGCCCTAAAGCTATGTCGGATACTGTTAAGCCCTAATATTGTCTCATTAACCCTTAATTGGGGCATATTAGATTAGTAATGTTATTTTATTTATGTCGGCTTGCTCATTAACCCTTAATTGGGGCATATTAGATTAGTAATGTTATTTTATTT
>SNQJ01S0047613.1:2209-14787 GCA_010110895.2 Picea sitchensis
GTGACCCCAAGATGAATGCTTAGCTAAAGGCATGTTTATGTCCCTGATTTTACAAGGGTGCCAGAAAATTCTATCATCAATCCATGCACTTTCCTATCAACATTTTATTATTAATCTTTACACTTTCCTATCTACATATTCATTTTCCTATTTGAAGGGACTAGATATAAAATTAACAATGTTATTTGTTTGTATGCCTTTGTATTAATGTTTACGCTTTCCTATTTACATGTTATTTTTATCAATTTTCCTATTTGAATGGATTTGATCCGAAATTAACAATGTTCTTTGTTTGTATGCCTTTCTCTAAAATTGACGAATGTACCATAAGAAATTTAGTTCATATGATTTCTAAGATCAATGAATTCACTTGAATTCTGTTTGGCTTAACTAAGAAGAGTCTCTTTTATCATGTTCCTTTCTCTATTCCTCACCTTTAGAAATATTGCTAGCATCTCCTCTATCATAAAAAATATGGTTTGTTTCCATTAGAACATGAGCTTCTTGAGCCCTCTACAATTGACATAGAGTCTTCCGGTGCACCCTTTTACCTAGACAAGTTTCCCTCCAACAAGATATATGTGATGGTGAACATCACGCTCCATCCACATTTCCCATAGCCCTACCTCATGTCATATATTTTATTTTGGAGACATCAAGAGAGTTGTTCACATGATCAATAACAATATATATATATGGATTGCGGCGAGGAAGACCTACACATTGGGTTCCTCAAACATGGTGTTCCTCTCTATCAACTTATATATTGTCAATTTGTTTGATTTATCGCGTTGTTTGATCAAGTTCTCCTTTCACATGGTTCCACCATATCATCCAAACCATTTTGAAATCAAGGTTTAGTTAAGATCCTACAATTACATGACCATCATGATTGGACACACTTAAATACTTGTTATCGAATTTAGTTAAGATCCTATGTTGAATGGCATAATTTTTTTGGCCTAACATTGGTGGCTTTAGCGACTAACATGTTCGTCGCTAGTATTGTCAATTGGTCACAAACACCAATGTGTTAGTCACTAGAACGACCAAGTTATCGGTCGGTGACTAACATGTTAAATTAAACCTAATTATTTCCAATTGGTCATAAGAGCCCCAACTTGTTAGTCGATTCGGTGTGACTAACATGTTCATAACTAATATTGCCAATTGGTCATGAAACCCAACTTGTTAGTGGATTCTATTGACTAACATTAGGTCGCTTCTTGAAATTTTTCCCTAATGCGAATAGGCTTCTTTTCTTGGTCACTAGATCGATGAAGATCCATGTGTGGCCGCTAGATCAATGAATGTATTCTGATGAAAAATAAATCATCTTGGTCGCAAAAAAACGACTCTATGATGACGAAAATTCGTCTCTACTTCGTTGCAAAAGCGTTCAAATTTAATAGTGAGTGCGCTCTTCCATGTGTTGCATATTGCAGCATTCGATGTTCAAAGCACACAACATTGGTCGCTTTAGCGACTAACATGTTCGTCGCTAGTATTGTCAATTGGTCGCAAACACCAACCTGTTAGTCACTAGAGCGACCAACCTGTTAGTCGGTCGAGTGACTAACATGTTCGTCGCTAGTATTTCCAATTGGTCGCAAACCCCAACCTGTTAGTCGGTCGAGTGACTAACATGTTCATCGCTAATATTGCCAATTGGTCGCAAACCCCAACCTGTTAGTCGTTCTATTGACTAACATTCGTCGCTAGCCGAAATTTTCCCTATTCTGAATAGGCTTCTTTTCTTGGTCACTAGATCGATGAAGATCCATGTGTGGCCGCTAGATCAATGAATGTATTCTGATGAAAAATAAATCATCTTGGTCGCAAAAATGACTCTATGCCGATGAAAATTCGTCTCTACTTTGTCGCAAAAACGTTCAAATTTAATAGTGGTCTGCTCTTCCATGTTACATATTACGCATTCAAATGTTCAAAGCAATACAATTAGAACATCGGGGCCTAGTGTCTTCTGCAGACACCTTCGCAGCCTGTTTTGGATCCTCCTGTTGCCGGATTCACGAAATGTGCAACTCCAGTGTTGGCGGGTTGACATATCTTTATCTCCATCTATATAATCAAACGATGAATCTAGCCGACTGTTGTTGCTTTCCATACTTGGCCAATTTTATGTCCATGGTTGTTGGGTTGGCACCAATTTCATCTCCATCTATATCCTTGCATGGCGAATTGGACCACCCACTGTTCTTCTTCATACTTAGTGAATTTTTTGCCCGCGGTTGTCAGGTTGGTGCAATTGAACTCTGTTCCTTTTTGTTCCATTATATACATCTTCCACTCAAAATTTGTGCAATCCCAATTGTTTAGTACCTCTGTGTCCAATTGTCACTACTAAGAGCTAATTTAGTATTCAAAATAATTTTTTAGACACTGCTAGATACTTCATAGGGATTAGCATCCATAAACAATGGCAATCTCCACCCCGCCAGCCCTGCATTTCATGTGTCAATTTCTATATCGTGAAACTAGGATCGTTGTTTGGAGGACACGAAACAATATAAGTGCAATGTTCAGTCCTCCAGTTCACAGGTCCGCTTGTCAATTTGTATATCGCGGATTTATGGGTGTTATTTGTAGGGGATGAAACAATGGAGGCCCAATTTTGAGCCCGCCCGCCCGAGAACTCGCGATCCAAAATGTCACAAAATACAAATTGACTACCATATTCGAACATCGTCCACTCTTCCATGTTACGGATTACGCATTCAAATGTTCAGAGCGATACAATTAGAACGTCGGGGCCTCGCATCTTCTACAGACACCTTCACAACCTATTTTGGATCCTCCTGTTGTCGGGTTCACAAAATGTGCAACCCCAACGTTGGCAGGTTCACATATCCTTATCTCCATCTATATAATCACACGACAAATTTGACCGACCGTTGTTGCTTTCCATACTTGGCCAATTTTATGTCCACGATTGTCGGGTTGGCACCAATTTCATCTCCATCTATATCCTCGCATGGTGAATTGGACCGCCCGTTATTCCTTTTCATACTTAGTGAATTTTATGCCTGCGGTTTCCGAGTTGGCACAATTGAACTCTGTTCCTTTTTGTTCCGTTATATACATCTTCCACTCAAAATTTGTCCAATCCCAACTGTTTCGTACCTCTGTGTTCAGTTGTCACTACTAAGAGGTAATTTAGTATTCAAAATAATTTTTTAGATACTATTAGATACTTCATGTGGACTAGCATCCGTAAACAATGGCAATCTCCACCCCGCCAGCCCTACATTCTGTGTGTCAATTTCTATATCGCGAAACTGGGAGCGTTGTTTGGAGGACACGAAACAATAGAAGTGCAATGTTGAGTCCACCAGTCCGCATGTCCGCTTGTCAATTTGTATATCACATAATTCGGGGTGATATTTGTAGGGAACGAAACAATGGAGGTCAAAATTTGAGCCCGCTCGCCCGAGAACTCATAATCCAAAATGTCGCTACGTATGGAATGCGGAATCCGTATATGCTCTATAAAATATCATGTCCATATTTTATAGTCCCATAATACACGGGAAGAAAATAAGGGAAAAAGGATGGAGAAGTTCACAGTGGAATTGTAGATCATGGAAATTTTGAGTGGTACATGTAGATGACGGAACAAGAAGCAGAAGAGTTCAACTGTGCCAACTCGGCAACCACGGGCATAAAATTCACTAAGTATGAAAAGGAACAACGGGCGGTCCAATTTTCCATGCGAGGATATAGATGGAGATGAAGATATGTCAGCATGCCAACGTTGGAACCCGCGATCATAGAAATGCGACTAAGTATATAACTAAACTACCGAATAAAAATTGACTACCGGATTCCGACATCGTCCACTCTTCCGTGTTACAGATTACGCATTCAAATGTTTGGAGTGATACAATTAGAACATCGGGGCCTCGCGTCTTCTGCAGACACCTTCGCAGCTTGTTTTGTATCCTCTTGTTGATGGGTTCACGAAATGTGCAACCCCAACGTTGGTGGGTTGACATATCTTTATCTCCATCTATATAATCACACGATGAATCCGACCGACCACTGTTGCTTTCCAAACTTTTCCAATTTTATGTCCACAGTTACCGGGTTGGCCCCAATTTCATCTTAATCTATATCCTCGCATGGTGAATTGGACCACCCGTTGTTCCTTTTCATACTTAGTGAATTTTATACTCGCGGTTGTCGAGTTGGTGCAATTGAACTCTGTTCCTTTTTGTTTTGTTATATACATCTTCCACTCAAAATTTTCGTGATCTACAATTCCACTGCTAACTACTTCGTCCTTTTTCCCTTTTTTTCTTCCCGTGTATTATGCAACTATAAAGTATGGACATGATATCTTATAGAGCATGTACAGATTCTGCCTTCCATACCTAGCAACATTTTCGATCGCGGGTTCTCGGGCGGGCGGGCTCAAAATTGGGCCTCCATTGTTGCGTGTCTTAAAAATAGCACCCAGAATTCCGCGATATAGAAATTGACAAGCGGGCTTGCGGACTGGCTGACTCAACATTGCACTTATATTATTCCATGTCCTCCTAACAACGCTTCTAGTTCTTCGATATACAAATTGACACATGGAATGTAAGGCTGGTGGGGTGGAGATTGCCATTGTTTATGGATGCTAATACCTATGAAGTATCTACCATCTAAAAAATTATTTTCAATACTAAATTATCTCTTAGTAGTGAAAACTGGACACAAAGGTACGAAACAGGTGGCATCGCACCCTGCGCAATATACAAATTGACTACCGCATTCTGACAACGTCCGCTCTTCACTCTACCATGGCTCACAAATGTTTCAAAGTATCTCTCGCTGCCTTCCATCCCCACTAACTCTTGTCCTTCTGGTTGTCCTACCATACCCTCTTCATTGTTACGCGCATTACACTAAAAACATTCTGATACATACAATTTGACCCTCGAGCCCTCACCTTCAACGGTTGTACCTTGCAACCCTATTTTGTATCTATTTTTTCCCGTGCTTGCGACCTCCCTACTTTCTTACTATGCAATTAGAAACCTTTCATGTTAATAGGTGACCATGCAGGAACCATCAACATTGTATTTAATGGGTGAAACGCTCGAGGATATCTCCCATTATTACACATTAAACCAACATGTGCGGAGAGTTATTTTGTCCCTTCTGATTGTTCATCTCGAACACGCATCATCGTATTGGGATGCTCAATAAATTTACAACGCTTAATCATTGATTGCAATATCCGCCATGTTTTCATTTTCTATGTATGAAATTACTAGTTTTTAATGTTAACAACGCATCACGCAACAACTGTCCAAATTGTCATTAATCAACAAAAGTCTCGAGGACATCTCTCATTCACACACTTTTTACCAAAATTTGCGCAGGCTTATATTATCCCTTCCAACTTTTCATTTCATTCATCATTTGGAGAAAAAAAACGTTCGTGTAGACTTATGGAAGCAAGTCGACAGCATTTTTGTGGAGATACAGTAACTATGTTCACACACAAGGACCAGAACTTCCAGTGGTCCAAGGCATACTTTTAATATTCATCCCATTCCACCCAGAACGAAGTGATTTGGACCTCTAGAATCGCTCGTGCAAGCTGCATCCCTGAGGTTTTTTACTGTAAGGAGGTGGTCTCTTGGTGCACAAAAAAATATATTCCAGGCCAAAGAATTATTCCACTGCACGACCATTCTCTTTTTTCTTTGTCACCTTAGGTCTTTCATGAGATGTTAAAATTTCCAAAGCCAACATTGACGTTCAGAGGACAAGACTGCAAACAGTTTCTAGAAAAACATGATAATGGGATGGACATCTTAGCCAACTTCCTCGAATACCCAAAAATAGTTCCTGAAGATATCAAAAGGTTGCAGGTAAGTTCCTTTAGAAATCCATTCCGAGAAATTGCTTGGTTGTTTACAAGAATAACGTGATAGGCATCCATGGCAAGAATTTCCCATATAATTATTTATATTTTGTATTTCATATTCAAGGAACAATACATTTTCGATTGGGGGAAGCTAATTTCCATTGAGCTATGTTCCCAGTTGTCACGATTCAAAGAATCGAATAAATTTTATATGTCATCCTACTTAATTTTCGCAATTATGCATTGTTGCCCGTTTCCAAAACTTTCTCTTTCCAATAAAATAAACTTTGGATTCGACCTAGTAACATTCTGGTATGAGGCCCTGTGGAGGCACAAGGACTCCCATTGTTTTTATGAAGTTTTTAATGGATTTGTCTCATTTTTCAAAGATTTATTGTTAGGCAAGGATGCTCCATGGATGTCTGGCCAAGCAACCAAGTTTTTGAACAGGAAGGGCACACTTGAGAAAGAGGAAAATCACAGTGTCCTCATGGTCTTTGGCTCTAAGGAAAATCCTGCCTTCCTTCCATGCCACATCATGGACAAGATGTTTGTTGCAGAAATAGCAAGGCAATACAACCACTGGTTGCATTTTTTCCATGACAAGAAAACAAAATAGTTCATTCCTCTACCTTGGAAAGTCAGAGACTTCGTGTGCAGAAACATCAACAAGATTGATGAGTTTTCCGCCCATTTCAAGAAATTGAACCTAATGTACGCTGAAACACTAAAATGGTTCGACCCTAATGGCATCTTTAGAGAACATTTATTGGTTGTTGACTTTAACACCTCTTTTATCGATAGATAGCTGACCCAAGACATGAATAGTGTCGACAACAATCTTGCTTCTATCGATTGTGACACAGAGACATTGCAAAGAGTGACTGAATTGTACAGACAATATGGAAAAGTATCCAGTGAGAAGAGTACCCAATCCCCCGCCACCACTCCCAAGAGCACGGCATCATGGAGCATCGCTTCGACGGTCCACCCCAGTAAGAAAGCAAGCCAAAAATATTTGAGAAGAGGAGGAAATAAGAACCCTCCTCGCATAAATATTGATAGTTCTCACAAAATTCCATTGGCGAAGAAGAGAAAAAACAATGCAGGGTAGGCAGAGGAACCCAAAATTGAAAGTGAAAAATTGCAACTTGAAATTGAAACTGAACACATGTAGAAAATTGGGTCGTCCACGTTGGAAATATCTGAGACCAAATTTTTTGACGTAGATGAATCCTTCGTAATCCAGAGCGCTATTTTTTACATCCAATCTAAAAGTATGGTCATTGAAAAGAAAGATGTAACAAACAGGAAAGGCAAATCTCGCACAGAGATTAACTTTAGGGAAATGCAGTCGTCCCAAATCTCCTCATTTCACTAGGTAACCGGTGAAGTTCTTCGTGATTCCATTGGAGGAATTGAGATGGAAAATGCCAATCTGAAAGACCTCCTCGACGAATATGAGCAGGCTTTCATTGCAACCCAAGAATTTTCCAATCCTTTGGCAAAAATCGTGGTTGCTACCACTGTAGCCAAGATGAAAGAATCCTTTACCCTCCTTGCATTCTCTAGAGCCCTTGTAGAGAATAACATCAACAAAATAATGCATATACTTACTGAAGCTCAGGAAACATCGCAAAATTTAGTTTCCTTCGAAAAGAAGGCCAATGATTTCCTGCAACATTTGGAGGCGAATTTAAGAAATGAACAACATTTCTGTGATAAGGTACTGACCCCTTTTGCCAACTATGTCGTCAACACATCGGAACTGAAAAGAAGACAAGAGAAACTCCCCTCCCCAAAGCAAACCAAAAAAGTAAAATCATGCTGGCAAAATAAAGTTGACAACCTGGAGCTCATTGTCAAATCATGTAAACAAGTCATATCAGAAAAGGAATATTTATTCACAAGCCTATTGCAAATGGACTTAGCCGGAACTACCAACAAGGTTCAAGATCCAAACTTAATTCTCAAATCGTTGTCAATCACCAAAGAAGCCTTCCAGGAACAAGTTTATATTTTAAAGGGGTTTTCTTTCGAAAAGTTTAACGGCATAATTGAACATCATCTAGATGAGCACGAGCGTTGGGTACTAGACTATGCGACACACAATGAAGAAATTGAATAGAGTTTTCATAGTATTTCAATGGATCTAAGGAAATTAGAAAATGACCTTTATGACATAGAAATTTGGGATGAAATCAACACAGCCCCCATGAAAAGACACATCGAAGAATGGTTCCAACAGAGAATGGAAAACCTCGTCCAAGAAGGGAAACAATCGATCAACAGGACTCCACCGACCATCGACGACAGCAACAAAAATGCATCGGTTTCATAGTAAGTCTATACTGGCATCTTGTTTTCTTTATCAATCCACTTTAAATCTATATTGTCATCTTGTTTTCTTTATCAATCCACTTATGACCTATTTAAATAGAAAATTGTAACCAAAGACTCATAACTTCCAATTTCTTCTTTTCAGGTCTTCCTCTCTACCGTCGTGCACTTCTTCTTTCGACGTTCCTAATTCTTGTACTTATTTATTTTTATGGTCCACGGGAGACCCAATCCCAGTATATATGACAAACACATTTAAATTTACAGAAACATGTAACAGACATTATTATTTTTTGATAAATTCCAAAGAAAACTGATTCGACAATGCCTTTATTGTATACTAAATTTTGGATTTCCAGGAACCTTTCTTGTTTGTTCCAAAGAAAACTAATTCGGATATGCTACATTTCTTGTGTCCTATTGTATGCTAATTTTTTTGTCTTTAACGACGTTGTTACTATTCTATTGTATGCTATCTTTTTGGGTGTCCAGGAACCTATACTTTGATAGATTTCAATTTCTCTTATGTCCAGAACCATTTTCTTTTGAGCAAACTAGTTCGGGAATGCTAATTTATTTCTGTTTTCCTCCAAGAAACTATGTAACAGACGTTATTACTATTCTATTGTATGCTTTTAAATGTTGATGTAATTTCCAAAGATATGTAACAGACATTATTTATTTTATAATAAGTTTCTATAGTTCGCAAGTCCGCTTGTCAATTTGTATGTCGTGGAACTCTCGGTGCTATTTTTAGGGCATGGAACAACAGAGGCACATTTTTTAGCCTGCCAGCCCGAGAACCCGCGATCCAAAAATTGCCTAAGTATGGAATCAGGGCTTCGTGCATGCTCTATAAAAAATGTGCAAAGAAAACTAATTCGGCAATGCTATATTTGTTTTGTCCAATAAAAGCCTTAGTTTTAAAGAAAACTAAATGTAACACACATTATTACTATTCTATTATATGCTTTTAAATGTTCATGTAATTTCCACAGATATGTAACAGACATTATTAATTTCTGGTAAATTTGTAGAGTCTGCAACTCCGCGTCTCATTTTTTATATCACGGAACTGCCAGTGCTATTTGTAGGGCACGGAACATCAGAGGACCAATTTTGAGCCTGAGAACCCACGATCCAAAAACTGGCTAAGTATCCAATGAGGGCTCCGTGCATGCTCTATAAAATCTCATCCCCGTACTTTATAAAAGTACAAATTTCGTATGTATAAAACTAAATATCTAATTTACTAAAGGTAGATATTTCGTATGTGTAATTTATTGATTTCTAATAAATTTCTATAGTCCGCAACTTCGCTTCTCAATTTGGCCCATTTTTTAGCCCGCCAACCCAACAACTCACGATCAATTATAAAAGTACATATTTCGTATGTATAAAACTAAATATCTACTTTATAAAATTACATTTTTGGTATGTATAGTTTATGTTGTCCAAGAACCTATAATTTCAAAAATTTCAATTTCTTTTGTGTCCAGGAACCCTTGTTTTAAAGATAACTAATTTGGTAATGCTAAATTTTTTGTGTCCAACAACCTTTCAAATGTTGATAATTTTTTATATTTTTCAAGAAGAACTAATTCGGGAACACTATGTTCTTCATGCAAACCGCATGTATTTCAACTTTCTAGCCACGTGTTTGTACTAGGTCACATTTACTCCCATCCCAACCTGGCAGGGACTACACTGCCATGCAACACTTGTTTTGATTATGTTTCCTTTATTATTTTCATTATGCTTCATTTTTTATTATTAATTTGTTCATTTATTCTTCTTATTAGTCCCAAGTCATGGACTTTAGCTTTAGTTTATGAGTCAACCTATTTTGACTTGTAATTATTTCTTCCTTTTGCAAAACATATCCTAAAGTTTTGAGAAATCATGTATTATTCTTATTATTTTGAAAATGCTAAATAAATTTTTGAATTTTGTTATTTGATAATTTAAAATTTTGATTGGTGGGGAATTATTGATGGGACTTAAATGCCTTTGGTGTATGTTAATTTTTTCTTCTATTTGTCAGATATTAAGAAATGATTTAAAAACATAAAATTTAAAAAAATTATGAAGTGGGCATGTAAAGTGAAATTTGAAAACTTGTCGTCTTAATTCATAATAGAATATTAATTAAGAGAGGCCACGACCACCAATTTGTTTGTTCCTAGGTGGTGACGCAATTATAGCGAAAGGGTCTGCACGCATTGTTGTAGTCGAGGCTCTAACTCACCACATGGCCACCTCATACATCACATACAATACCACCGCTACAATAAAAACATTAATCCATATGTGTAATAGATTTAAAGTTGATTGTTTGGATTCCTCTATTCTCAAGCATGGTGCCTTTAATCTGCAACTTTACATGATCCATTCAGTGTAGACAAAGAGATTTCATGGGATAGTCATTCAACACAGAGCAAGAGATTTCACGGACCGGTTTTGCTTGTGAGGCTTCGCTGATAGCACATGTAGGGACCGTAAGATATTTTTTCTCCATATACTTGAGTGATAGGAAAAGCACTGGACCATTACTTCCCATTGTCAAGATTCCTACAACCAAAACCATTCATTGTAGATCCCCTCCATTCCACACCACATTGTCTGTCGTTGCTATATCCTTCATACAATCCACTAACTCCTCCATGTTGCTTTTATAAGCCTACCCATACCTAACGTTGTTGTTGGCTCCTATAGCATGGCGCTTCTTCTTCTAAAAAAAAATGATCATGGAAGAGTTCTCATTCAGGTCACTTCCAATGGTTATTGAACCAAACTAGAAGAGCAGGGATGGTGGATCCAAAAGAGCCATTGTGATAAATGTGGCCAATTTCTCACAAGAACCTCTACCAACCCGACAACTTTGACAAGTTGTTCTTGTGGTTACAATAATGACAATAAGAGGAACAGGTTACCAGGGAACGAAGAAAGAACAAAAAGAGAAGGGTGGGTGGTTCTGCTATTGAATATGAATCCAAGCTCTGGTGACGATTCTTGTATTTGAGAATGCTTCTAAACACCTTTCCCCAGTTGATGGTGAAGATTGGGTAGCTAGTGGTTTTCATGAAAAGCATGGAATCAATGGGTTCATTAAATTTATAAGGGGATGCAGTCATCCTTCAAGGGATTGTATGCTTGGTTGCGAATAGAATATTCACAAAGGGAGGTGTGTAAATCTAAATCTAAGGGTTTGACTTCCCTTCACGTTGCCCTAGATGTAGAGGTCTACTACAAAGGCCAAGAAAAATGCATAAAATAGAGAACGCTTTTAGGTTATGTGGTGTGGAGTAGCCTCAACAATCTCTAGATTCACTCTAGGCTGGACATTGAAGTAAGCTTCTGGGCTTTTTTTATTTGTGATACATTTTTTTTTATTTGACATGGTTGATTGAATAAATATCCTCTTAAATTTTAATTGTGAATTTTTGGGTATGTGTTATATTCTTTGCACGAGTAGTAGTGTTTTCATTGCGCTGCACATGCAAGGGGGTTAGAGGGGGGTTGCAGCGCACCTGAAAATAAAATTTTTGCCTCGGGAAATGTGTCACATATTTAGGTGGTTTTTCGGCACATGGTTTTTTGCCAATGGTTTTCTATTTCTGGTTAAGGAATTAGGGTTGTTGACTAATCCAGATCATTGGGTTAGGGTTTTAGATGCCACTGGCTCCTATATGTATATTGTATTGTAAACAATGTATCATGATGAATGAATATAGAATATGTTGGTTTTCTCGGTTTGGGTTTCCAGGGGAAAACTCTCTCTGTAATGTTTGTATTTGGCATTGTATCTTTTCTATTCTTTTACTGAAAGTTGGTTTGCAGTAAATATTGTACAAGGTTAAAATATACATTTGGTATCAGATCTTTGTTGGCTTCAGGGGGATGCATTTGTGGTCAAGGGTTTGGCTCGGGACTATGATAAGCCTTCTTACAGTGGGAGATCCGTGGTATTGATTTTTTAGGTGAAAAGAAATGGCAAGCAATTCGAAAATGGAGATTGAGAAGTTTAATGGGAAAAGTTTTGAGTTGTGGAAGCTCAAGATGGAATATCTATTGGTGGACATAGATCAGTGGATCGTGGTAGATCAAAGTACTACACCTACAGGAACTTTAGCAGATGACTGGAAAAAGTTGGATAGAAAGGAAAAGAGCACAATCAAACTGTGCCTCTCAGATTCTGTTAAGCCCTAATATTGGCTCATTACCCCTTAATTGGGGCATATTAGATTAGTAATGTTATTTTATTTATGTCAGCTTTATTCCATTAGTTGTTATTATACCTCCTAGTCTCCTATATATACCAAGGAGACATTTTCATTTGGAATCATCTTGTACT
>SNQJ01S0047614.1:17470-30254 GCA_010110895.2 Picea sitchensis
AAATATATAAGTTATATGGTTTCCAACCTCCCTAAACACAAGTTGTGTCATCTCAACAAATGGAAAAGTTGACCTGGAAGGGAGCAACAACCTATTTCAACCAATGTCACCAAATGGAGATACATGATTCAGAACAAGATAACTCTAGAGCTTCAGAAATCTAAGAACTAGTTCAAAAACACAAGAAGGTATTTCAAGACCTTCCCATGGAGTTACCACTAGAAAGAAATTGGAAGTGTAATTGAAGTTAATCCAGGATTAGGTCCGATCAAAGTGAGACCATACAGATACCCCCATCATCATAAAACAAAAATAGAAAGTTTAGTCCAATATCTATTAAAATGTGGCGTTATCACAAAAAGTAAAAGTCCGTATGCAACTCCAGTAGTGTTAGTACGAAAGAAAGACGGTTCTTTCAGGTTATGCATAGATTACCACGGGTTAAACAAGATAACAATCAAGAACAAATTTCCCATCCCATTCATCGATGAAATGTTGGATGAACTTCATGGAGCCAGATATTTTTCAAAACTTGATTTAAGATCCGGGTATTATCAGATTAGAGTACAATTAGAAGATATGGCCAAAATTGCCTTCTAGACACATGGAGGACACTATGAATTCATGGTGATTCCTTTTGGGCTAACAAATGCCCCTGCTACCTTCCAGGCTACTATGAATGAACTATTTCATCCATACCTGAGAAAATATGTATTAGTTTTTTTTGACAACATCCTCATATACAACAAAACATGGAAGGAACATGTGAAGCATTTGGGACAAGTATTATCTCTGGTGGAAGAGAACCAATTCTATGCAAAAATGTCAAAGTGTACATTTGGTAAGGAGGAAGTGGAGTATCTCAGTCACATTATATCTAAAGATGGGGTCAAGGTAGATCCAAAGAAAATTAAAGCAATCATAGAATGGCCTAATCCAAAAAACATATCTAACCTAAGAGGATTTCTAGGGTTGGTTGGATACTATCGAAGATTCGTCAGAAACTATGCTCATATAACCGCCCCCCTGACAAATCTTCTAAAGAAAAACTCTTTTCAATGGAATGAGGCGGTACGAAGGTGTTTTGAATCTTTGAACACAATTATGTCCACAACCCCCATGTTAACAACACTCGACTTTTCGAAACCCTTCGTAATGGAGTGTGATGCCTCAGGTTTTGGGATCGGAGCAGTCTTGATGCAAGATGGACACCCAATAGCATTTGAAAGCAGGAAAATAAACAAAAAGGAATGCTTACAGTCTACATACAATAAGGAAATGATTGCCATCATGATGCATGCATTAACAAAATGATGACAATATCTCTTGGGAAGCAAGTTTTTGATATGCACATATCATAATAGTCTCTAGTACTTGTTACAACAAAAAACATTGATAACCGAACAACATAAATGTACAGAGAAAATTGCCACTTTTGATATGGAAATCCTACATAAAATGGGAAAAGAGAATATAGTGGTTGATGCTCTCTCAAGAAAAGATGAAGAAGCGCAATTTTTTGCAGTATCAATAGCAATTCCCGAATGGTTGGACGAAATTCGAACCGAGTATGCCAAATACCAAAAGACTTGTTCCATAATCAGTTATTTAAATTAATACCTAAAGTTTGAGTGGAAAAATGATGTCCTATGGTATAAAGGAAGAATTTATCCAAATCCCAATTCAAAATTTAAATACAAGGTCCTTCAAGAATCCCATGATTGTCCAATTGCAGGTCACGTTGAATTTTTCAAAACATACTATAATGCACGTAAATCATTCTTTTGGAAAGGGATGAATGCAGATATTTGGAAATATGTAGCAGAGTGTGACCGTTGTCAACGAAACAAAAGTGAAAATGTACTAACCCCTAGGTTATTCCACCCATTACACATTCCAAACAAAAACTGGGAAGAGATTTCAATGGATTTCATTGAAGGATTACCCATATCACAAGGAAAAGATAAAATATTAGTGGTAGTGGACAGACTAACCAAGTATGCACACTTTATTGGAGTAAGAAAAATAGATTCCGCAAAACAAACAGCTGAAGTCTTTTTTAAAAACGTTTACAAACTACATGGGTTTCCCAAAGTCATTGTCAGTGGTAGAGACGCCAAGTTTAAAGGGATTTTCTGGAGAGAATTTTGCAAACAAATAGGGATTTCTCTTAATATGAGATCAACTTACCATCCTAAAACAGGTGGTCATACAGAGGTTGTCAAAGAATGCTTAGAAACCTACCTTCATTGTTTTGTCATCGACAAGCAAAATAAATGGTTTCAATGGTTGCACCTTGCTGAGTGGTGGTATAATTCCACATATCACACATTTGCCAAAATGAAACCATTCCAAACTCTTTATGGATATGAACACCTGACTTGGAAGGAGTTAGACACAAGTCAAACAAAAGTTGCTTCAATTAAAGATCATTTATACGAAAGCAAAAAACTTGTCTAGTTACTCAAGGAAAACTTAGCAGTTTCAAGGAACTGGATGAAGCAACAAGCGGACCAACACCGAACAGAAAGAGAATTCGAAGTTGGAGAATGGGTATTTCTAAGACTTCAACCCTATAAAAAATTATCGCTTAAACAAAAAGGAAGAAATAAGTTGGCTCCCAAATTTTATGGACCATATCAAATCAACAGGAAAATTAGTCACGTAGCTTATGGGTTGGAATTACCAGAGAAAAGCTAGATCCACAACGTTTTTCATGTATCATGTCTAAAAAGAGCCTTAGGGAAACATCAAAAGGCACAAATGATGCTTCCTACATTGGATGATGAAGGGAAAATCGTTTGGAGCTAGAGGTTGTTATTGCCACCAGGGAAAATAGATTGCGTTCTCGAGTAATCAAGGAGTATCTTATTAAATGGAAAAATCTTCCGGAAGAAGACGCAACATGGGAGTCAGAGCACTTTCGCTAGTTACATCCATCCTTACCAT
The DNA here is from genome assembly GCA_010110895.2 of Picea sitchensis. NCBI lineage: Eukaryota > Viridiplantae > Streptophyta > Pinopsida > Pinales > Pinaceae > Picea > Picea sitchensis. The sequence goes on from SNQJ01S0047614.1 coordinate 20,420, forward strand.
TGCTTTGAAGACAAAACAAATTTCAAGGGAAGGGCAATGTTATATATACATAATAATAATCAAGATAATAATAAAATAAAGAGAAGAAAAGAAAAGAAATTAAATAAATAATAAAATAACAATTAAGAAATTAATAATAAAATATATTTAAAAAGCATGACTAAGGGTCATGATTTTCCATAAAGTCACATGGGCTATTACATATTGAGCCCCCGTCAATGTAATAAAATCATCTATTCATTATCTATCAATTTATATCGTATTATGTACATTATTAATTCTTCCTGTTGTGGATTAATTCGTGGAAGTCTGCACTCTGCAGTGATACATTGAAGTCTTCATTCTGCAGTATGTGTTGTGGATATGCCACGTTGCATGGGTTAGTGTGTCATGCAAGTAATTGTTGTGTGTGTTAGATATGTTGTGTTTCATGAGACTGAGTGTGTGTTGGATATGCCATGCTTCATGTGGGTTAGTGTGTGTGTTGGATATGTTGTGTTTCATGGGTGAGTATGTCACGTAGGTGAGTGTGTGTGTTGGATATAGCTTGTTTGATGTACGAGTGTGTTATGTGGGTGACTGCGTGTTGGATATGCCACGTTTCATTGGTAATTGTGTTGTGGGGTTGAGTGTGTGTTGGATATGCTGCATTTGATGGGTGAGTATGTATGTTGGATACGCCGTGTTTGATGGGTGAATGTGTCATGTGGGTGAGTGTGTGTGTTGGATATCTCATGTTTTTATGTGTGAGTGTGTCGTGTGGATGAGTGTGTGTATAGGATATACCATTTTTAATGTATGAGCATATCGTGTGTGAGTGTGAGTGCCCGATGTGTCGTGTTTGATGAGTGAGTGTGTGTGTATTGGATATGTTGCGTTTTATGGGTGAATGTGTTGTGTGGGTTAGTGTGTTTGTTGATTATGTTGTGTTTGTTGGGTGAATATGTTGTTTTGGATATGTTGAATTTGTTGGGTGAGTGTGAGTGTTAAATGTGTCGTGTTTGATGGATAAGTGTGTGTTGGATATGTTGTGTTTTATGGGTGAGTGTGTTGTGTTGGTTAGTGTGTTTGTCGAGTATATTGTGTTTGTTGGGTGAATGTATTGTCTTGGATATGTTGAATTTATTTGGTGATTGTGTTGTGTGGGTGAGTGTGTATGTTGGACTTAACTTGTTTCGTGACTGATATGTTGAATTTGTTGGGTGATTGTGTTTTGAGGGTGATATGTTGAATTTGTTGGGTGATTGTGTTGTGTGGGTGAGTGTGCGTGTTGGATATAACTTGTTTCGTGGGTGAGTGTGTGTGTTAGGTTGTCATGTCGTGTTGGTGAGTATGTGTTTTGGATATGCCGTGTTGTGTCAATGAGTGTGTGTGTTAGATGTGTTGTGTTTTAAGAGTGGGTGGATACCATATTTAATGGGGGAGTGCATGTGTTGGATATGTTGTGTCATTGTGTTTTATTGGTGAGTATGTCATGTGGGTGAGTGTGTGTTGGATATGTTGCGCTTAATGGGTAAGTGTGTGTGTTGGATATGTTGTATTTTATAGGCTAGTGTGTTGTGTTGGATATGTTGTGTTTGTTGGGTGAATGTGCCTTGTGGATCTGTGTTGGATATTGTGTGTTTCATGGGTGAGTGTGCATGTTGGATTGCCGTGTTGTGTGGGTGAGTTTGCGCGTTGGATATGCCATGTTGTGTTGGTGAGTGTGTGTGTTGGATATGTTGTGTTTTATGGGTGAGAGCTTGTGTTGGATATGTTGTGTTTAATGGGGGAGTGTGTGATGGATATATAGTGTTAATTAAGGCTTTAAAATTCTTTCTTCTCTTATGTGCTATCCCACATTTGTTATGAGCTTTAGTTGATGAAAACATACAAGTCTTAACATCTTCATAAGGGTAGCAACCCTCCTGTTCACATAATGATTGATTGGTTGTAGGGACAGATGTGCATGGTTTTTAAGTGTCCCTCTTCTTTTGTTGGATGTGTTTTGTGTGAGAGTGTGTTGGATATGACGTATTTTATGGGTGAGTGTATGTATTGGATATGTGGTGTCAGTTACAACTTACGAATTTGAAATCTCCTCTACTCTTGTGTGCTATTCCACATTGGTTCTGAGCTTTGGTTCATGACAACATATAAGTTTCAACATTTTCATAAGGGTAATGGCCCTCTAATTAACACAATGGTTGATTGGTTGCAAAGATGAATGTATGTGGTTTATCAACATCCCCTCCTCCTTTGTGGGATGTGTTGTGTGGGTTAGTGTGTGGGTGTTGGATGTGCTGTGTTTTATGGGTGAGTGTGCATTTGATACAATATGTAGGTGCGTTTGTTGGATTTGGTGTGCTTGATCGATGAGTTTTCTTTTTGGATATGTCGTGTTTGATGGGTGATTGTGTCATGTGGGTGAGTGTGTGTGTTGGATATGTTGAGTTTGAGGATTGAGTGTTATGTGGGTGAATTTGTGTGTTGCATATGTCGAGTTTGAGGATTGAGTGTGTTATGTGGGTGAGTGTGTGTGTTGGATATGTCATGTTTGATGCGCGAGTGTGTTGCATATGCCATGTTTGATGGGTGAGTGTGTCGTGTGGGTGATTCAGTGTGTTGGATATATTGCATTGCATGCATGCGTGTGTTGTGTGCGTGAATGTGGGTTGCATATTCCCCATTTCATAGGTGAGAGTCTCATGTGGCTTGAGTCAAGGGTAGAAACCGCTTAACAGGAGCTTCCCCACCCAGAATCGCCACCCTCGATGGGATCTTCATTTAGAGGGCCATGGGGAGACGTCCCCAAAGTAATCTAGGTTTAAGAAGGGCTAAGGATAATGGATCACGACAATAGGTTCCCTTCCACAGACTACTGCCAAGTATGAGATAGTCAAGAAAGGTCTTCCAATCGATGATGCACCCGTTTACAGACAAGACAAGAAAACTAGAATATGGTGCTTGTAGTGGGTTAGTACTTCAAGATATAAATGACTCATTCTATCATATATAAAGCATGCTATTATTGATCAAGTCAATGATGGCTAAAATGTCAAATGATTGATATCACTTCATCAACAATGCATAAGAGACAAAAGAGCATCTAATGTTTATAATTAGACCTTGTATCATATCATTAATGCATTAGATATGTCAAATCAACTCACATATATAAAGTTGCTGCATCACCTATATTGTTGCTACAATGATGATGACGCCAAGCTTAAAATTAGGTCAAGATTAAGACAAAGATTAGAACGCTTTCATCAATAAGCTTGTAAAATGCAATCGATGTCTCAATGCCTATCAAGGGAAGTCAGCCAACGCTGCATGCTATAATAATAAGGGCTTAAAAGGTGGACGCTTACTCATAGGTTTGTCATAGCCACTATGACGTCAGCACCATCAACAAGTCAATTTGAAAGGAAAGAGCACAACAAGCCACCCAACAATCCAACAATGCATTCAATGTCTCAAGACCAATCAAGAGAGAGTGACAAAGCCAAAACGTTTTCATCAAAACAAAAGACTGCTTAAGTTGGTATGACGCCACCCTATATAACTTTGTTATTCCAGTTAGCTAGCCAAGGAGCAACGCTTTGTCAATTTCAACCAGCAAAAAAACAATTTAACCTTAATGGCCACGGTTGGATAACAAGCACGACCTTCATCCAAGGCAAAAGTTCACGGCCAAACGCTATCAACTTTAGGTTGGTAGCAAACTAGCTAGGGTTAATTAGGTTAGTTAGGGCTGCAAATTTAAAGAGTAGTTTGAGAGAAGCTATACAATAAAGGGTTTCTAGACTAGTGCCTTGTTAATGGAGTCAATGAGATGAGACTATCGGTTTAGGGAAGGACTCAAACTTAGAGACAATAAGAGAGCTAGGCTTGATGGTGTTGCTATGGTAAGGCCACAACCCTAAAACCCTAGAAGGAAAGTATATTTTACCTAGGTAACGCTAAAGGGCCCAGAGCTTCCCTCTCTAAGACTTACTTGGCAAAAAACGGCTAGCTTTAGGAGCAATAAAATCTAGGGCTGAAAAGTGTTGCTCAATACATGGCTTTCCAAAACCCTTGTGAAGTAAAACCTAGGTGTAAACTCAATTAGCCTAGGATCACTTCTTCAACTCTATGCTTAAAACTAACTCAAGAAATGATGGCTAGTGTAGCTATGGCTGCCAACCCTCCTCAAATCAAATGGCTTAAAGTTTGTTCATGGGGACATAAAGCCAATGGCTCCACTTGTGTGTTGGTTCCTTCTAGGCTCTCTAAGTGATTTGCTTAATAAATAAATAAAGATAACAATGAATGCAAAATGTTAAATCAACAACGTCCATTCATTCAAGAAGTTTTGATGAAAACACTTACAAGATCATGAAGAAAGCAAAAATCCAAATCCTAGTTGTAAAACTTCCAATAAATAAAAGCACCACTTACAAATAATAGCCAGCCTTCCAAGAGGTTATACCACCCAAAGAGATATAAAACCAAGAACAAGAGACTTTGAAATGTCACCTCACAAGAGAGCAAGTTGTTCATCTCCTCAAATGAGGGTAAAACGTCCTAATTATATGGCAGAAGGATTCAAATGACCTTTAATTCACAAAATAGGTCAACAAAATAGACGCCAAGGCTAACATTACATTATCCGCTTATTTGTCACTTTTTGCTACGCTAAAATGCCAAAATGAGTGCTAAAATGAGCATGCCAAGCCCTTTGAGATCGCCATTCCTTTCTCGTTGGCATGATAACCATCCAATGAGCAAACGTTGCCCCCTCCTAGGGCTCCAAAGAATCTGCCACACGTGCCCAAGAAGCCTAGCACGCCACATGCTCTAGAAATCGGCCCAACTAGCACCGGTGGCGGCCCGTCCATCAAGGTCCATGTCCCATCTCATGGGTCATCCCCATAAGCCATGATCTATGCCAAACGCCCTCATCAGGGCCCCTCTTCTTCTCCTCGTAAGGGCTTGTCACAAGTCATTCCGCCTCTCGCCATCCCAACGCCCATCCGATGGGCTCTTCAACCCCATGAGGTCCGAAGTCTCCCATGTGCAATCAACTGCACCGGCCCGTGGTCTCCGACATCGGGCATACGCCTCCGTGGGCTCATATCAGTCCTAGACATCATAGCAATAAAAATCACATCATGTCATTACAATTTATCAAATATATGCATAACATCCCACAAATCTTCTAAGAGTTCAAAGACATTACACACATCTACCATACAAAGCTAAGAAACTAAAGAGCAACCTATTGGGCTAATACCCACAAGAAAGAAAAGCTCCTAAAGGGTTATTCAAAACATGTACAAGGATCGCAGGTTGTGGTTTTAGGGATGTCTAGTCATAGTCAGTCATCTAGATCAGGTCGTCTGGTGGGTGCCTTTGTAGGGAGGCTGTTCTGCACTGGCCATGGATGCAATTTTTCCGGGCCCTTATTGCCTTATCTTTCTTTTATTTGCATTTCTTTACCACAAGCCTTGACGAAGAGGACACTCCGCCTCACTTCTCGGTGGCTGAGTCGATAGCTGCTACTCCACTAGTATCTGTAAATGAGGGTTGGCTCTTGATGAGACCCCTTTTCTCTCATCCATGCAAATGATATCCATTGCCCTGGTTTGGTGACGTGATGATGGCAATGTCATACCGGGCAACACCTATGATCATAATTGGCCAGATGAGACCTCCCATCCCCCTTGGTTAGGGTCTCTGCATTTATTTATTTATCATTTTCTCTTAGGGTCCCTTAGTTTCTTATGAGAGGCCTTTATTGCCTTCTAGGGGATCCTCACACTGCAAGCATCTCTAGGTTTTCATTTTTCCTATGGCTTTTTATCTTTACCAGCTGCTTTTTACCCCCGCCTTTAGCCCCTTCCCACAAGACAAGATGTACTCCGGATGGTCATCCTAATGGCGACTAGGGAAATGGAGGATGAGTGGCTTTGGTGCATGAAAAAGTGATAATATGAGGGGGGAGCGGACGATGATCCTTCAAAAACCCCTTGGTGGCTAACCAAACCCATGAATACCAACTTAAGGTTACCAATCAATCACCCCAACAAAGGGCAAGTCAAGAGATTATTAGTGTAAGATCCAAGCGCTATCCAAATGAAAGAGATCTAATGCATACATAAGAAGGTTATAATGATCAAAATGTGACACATACCATGATACCGGACCAACTACCTCATGGAGTGGGCAGAGTCTTTTCACAAGCCCAAGCCGGTAGTGATGAGTATATGAAAATCACCAAGTGTGACAAGTCCGGTCAGAAGAAGAAAGATGGGCCCTCAAGGGCCATGCTCAAGTCAATCAAGCTCTCACAGACTCCATGTCTAGGGACCATGGGCCTCGACATCTCCTAGTTATCCCTATTATCGGGGATACCGCGACAACACCGGGCTACAATCACTCAGCATTACTTCATCAGATTCAAGTGGCAAGGGCGTTGTGTTTTATGGGTGAATTTGTTTGTTGGACATGTCGTGTTTTATGGGTGTGTGTGTTTTATGGTTGAGTGTGTGTGTGTTGGATATGTTGTGTTTTATGGACAAGTGCATTTTGTGAGTCATTGTGTGTGTGTAGGATATATCGTGTTCTATGAGATAATGTGTTTTGTGGGTGAATGTGTGTTGGATATGTTGTGTTTTATGGGTGAATGTGTGTGTTAGATATGTCGTGTTTTATCAACGAGTGTGTCTATTGCATATGTAATGTTTTATGGGTGAATGTGGCTATTGGATATGTTGTGTTGTGTACGTCTTTAATATCCTTGTGTCCTCATGTGTTATCATACATTAGTATGAGCTCTACTTTATGACAATATATAAGTCTCAACATTTTCATAGGGGTAGTGGCCCTCCTATTAACACATTGGTTGATTGGTTGTAGGGATGAAGGTGCATGGTTTTTCACTGTCATCCCTATGTGGAATGCGTTGTGTAGGTGAGTGTGTGGGTTGGATATGCCGTGTTTTATGGGTGAATGTGTGTGTCGGTTATGACATTGGATTCCCCTCTACTCTTGTGTGCTATCCCACATTGGTTCTAAGCTCTAGTTGATGACAACATATAAGTCTTCAACATTTTTCCAAGAGTAGTGACACTTCTATAAAATAATGGTTGAAAGGTTGCAAGGATGATTGTGTGTGGTTTTTCAATCTGCCCTTGTCCTTGTGGGACATGTGTGGGTGAGTGTGTTTGCTAGATATGTCATGTTTTATGGGTAAATGTGTGTTGGATATGACATGTGGGTGGGTGTGTCATGTAGTTGAATTTGTGTGTTAGATATGTTGTGTTCTATGGGTGATTGAGTCATGTTGGATATGCCATGTTTGATAGGTGACTATGTCGTGAAGGTGAGTATGTGTTATATATACATAATAACAATCAAGATAATAATAAAATAAAGAGAATACAATAAATAAAAAGAAAATCAAATAAACAATAAAATAACAATTAAGAATTTAATAATAAAATATATTTAAAAAGCATGACTAAGGGTCGTGAATTTTCCATAAAGTCACATGGGCTATTATATATTGAGCCCCCGTTAATGTAATAAAATCATCTATTCATTATTTATCAATTTATATCATATTCTATAAATTATTAATTCTTCCCATCGTGGATTAATTCATGGAAGTCTTCACTCTACAGTAATACATTGAAGTTTGCATTGGTATCAGAGCAAGTCACGTGCTCTCTTTGCTAGTTCGTCTTCTCTGCTTGGCACGTCATTCTCCACCCATTCACCTGTCCACTCGCTTCGACTCCTTCACCAAGCCCCGATTTCGTTCGACCCATTCATCAACCACAACCTCCATCATAGCCTACCCACGTAAACCCTACAGATCTGTGGCCTCAACCCACCACTCCATCCGTTTGATCCATTTTGCAACCTTCCCTCCTCGCCCTCCCTTCATCCCGCGAGGACCCTTGCAGACCATCGCCTCATGATTAGAGGTCGACCCTCATACCCCCCTCACAAACCTCATGTTATCACATCGATCAACAACTGCAAACCCCAAAATTAACCGATGATAAAGAAGATACCAAGATTCAAATAGCTGACAATTGCTAATCCACTGTATTAAGTCAAAAAAAAATTTCGCTTACAAAACCAGGAAGATTTCAAAATAAAAAAATCAATTAGGAAAAATAGACTGGAGTATAAAAACGCGATACAATTACTTGAAAATGCAATCAATAAAAATTGAGATGATCTAAGAGAAGAAATAAGGAACATCAACGATGCGCTCAAACAAGAACCGACACAAAATCTTAAACATAAGATTACTGTAGAAGTTGGGGTTGAATTACAACATGGCCTAGCCAATCTTAAGCAAGGGCTTAAAGATGACATTCTCGCAGAGGTTCAGGTTGAAGTACGACAAGGCATATCAAACTTAAAACAAGAGATAACAATTGAAATGAAGCAAATTTGGACGTCATAACACAAGATCAAGACAAAAAGCATAATGAGCTTTTAAATCTTATAAAAAACCAGGGTCATCAACAACCCACCCAACCACAACCCAGTGCTTCAAGCACCTCTAAGCCACCACCACCGCCACCACCACCCTCCTACAATTCAATAAAAAATCCCCAACCATTATCACAGGATCAACCCTTAATGATATATCCTCCCAAAGCCAAAATATAACTCTCAGAATACAATGGAGGCGATAACCAATGTGTAGCATGGTTTAACAAAACTAAAGAGTATTTCCGTATATATAATGTTACAACAGACAAAGAAAAGGTTAAATATGCATCCATGTATCTTGAAGGAGATGCTTACAATTGGTACATGTGGTGGAAAGGGAAAACTCAGTCATACGATTGGAATTCCTTCAAATTTTTTTTTTTTTTAAAGATTCCAGGGAATCACTGAAAATGATTTTTTCTCAAAACTTACCAGGCTACAACAAAAAGGTAGCTTAGATGAATTTACGCATCAATGGGAAGCCCTCGCTACAAGAGTGTTTGGACTATCTAGTAATCAATTACTCCAATCTTATGTGCGAGGTCTCAAACCACATCCAGGACAAATTAAAATTGCATGAGGTTATGACTGTTGAAATGGAAAGGCGCAAAGCAAAGGCAGCAGAAAACAAGCTAGAAGGCCAATCAAGATTCGATGAAGTTTATTCAAGAAGGAACGTACCTCAGACCACAAGTACAAAAAAGGACAAATAAATACCACCACACCTACGAGATGATAAAAGAAGAAGTTTGGAAGCCCAAGGAATAAAAGAAGGTAAATGTAAACTCTGTAGAGAAAAATGGGACCCAAGACATATGTGTCGCAAATAAGATAACTCAAAAACATTATAAACATGTGAAGCATAAAAAGATGATGAATCAGGCTCAGAAGAGTTAGAAAGTGAAGAAGTCAAGAACAACCAAAATATCACATCAAACTTCGAGGGTGACAACACACCAAGGATATCACTCGCAGCCATCATAGGCATCAACCAACCACAAACAATTAAATTAAAAAGACATAAAAAAAGTGATAATGTCACAGTACAAATCGACACAGGAAATACCCACAACTTTCTCGACATCAATATTGCAAGAAAACTCAAACTATTTGTATATCCGGTTCTAGACATGAAGTTAATGGTTGTAGATGGCAAAAAAATTGAGAATGTAGGGAAATGCCATAAGGTGAAAGTCCAAATACAAGATTTCGATTTAGAATCAAAACTCTACATCGTACCTCTGGGAGGAGTAGATGTGGTTTTGGGAGTCCAATGGTGACTGTTATCGCACGGTTTGTAGGAAAGGTTAAAATAGCTTGAGTCAAGGGTAGAAACCGGCGTAACAGGAGCTTCCCC
>SNQJ01S0047614.1:39359-64737 GCA_010110895.2 Picea sitchensis
GGGTTGACATCAATGACAACCAACCTTAATCAACAGATCTGTGTAGAAGTAGATCTGGAAGCTGGACTACCTGAAGCAATCAAGTTAATCATCAGGGATTGGCAGCATTATCAAAAAATGGACTACGAGCAACTACCATTTAAGTGACGAAGCTTCCACGAATATGGACATTTCCAAAAGCATTGCCCAGAAACCCAGGTATTACAACAAGAGAAAGATTCAGGAGAAGGATGGCAGCAAGCGAAAATATCCAAGACAAACTCCAACCCTAATTCCAAAAAGGAAAGGAAAAACCAAAGAGGTCAAAATGATATGGGGAATAGCTTTGCGGTGCTTGGAGGAAAAGAGAATGAAATACCTACAACTAAAAATAAAGAAGAAAAGCAAAACAATCCAGAAACAACAAGCCAATCTAACAAGGAACCACCTCCTCAGTTAGAACCAGGAGAAATCCCAGAAACCCAGCTTTTAGGGACATAGGAAGAGACATCGGAAGAAACTGAGGGTGAAGCAGAGACTGGGTTATCTCAGAACCCCCCAAAACTAGCCACCAGAGGAAGGAAAACGACAAAAGAAAGAAGAGAAAGGGAGACATACAAAGATAAAATCCAAGGATCTCAACAAACTCTGGAAACAATGTTAAATCCCAGAAGCACAAGGAATCAAGGGCAGCCCTCTCAAAGGACTCCTTCCAATCCAAAAAGCAAGTAATGAAGATAGTCTCCTGGAATTGTAGGGGGTTAGGAAGCTAAAACAAAAAATAAGCAATGAAAAACTTACTCCAAATCTCAAACCCAGATATTCTACTTGTCCAGGAGACTAAACTGGAGGAATCGGAATTTCTCCAATCCAGGGAAACCTTTTGGAACAAAGGAGCAGGTGTAGTGGTCAACGCTAGAGGAGCATCTGTAGGAATTGGCTCCCTATGGAACTCCTCCACTTTTGATCTATTGAATATTGAGCATTGGATCCTCACCAAGCTAATTCATAAGGAGTCAGGTATCCACATTTGTTTATTTAATGTTTATTTTCCTATTCTTCCCTCTGAAAAAAAAAATAAATAAAAAAATAAATAAAAAACTGTTGGAATATTTTGAAAGAGTTTCTTAGCAGCCATCAATTGAAGAACATTATTATTGACGAAGATCTCAATGTTACTTTATCCCTTGGAGAAAAAAAAGGTGGATCCATCGTAAGAGACCCTTGTCGAGAATGGGTTGAAGACATCATTCTTGATTGGGATCTGGAAGATATAAAACCCTCCAGAGGACAATACACTTGGTCTAATAAAAGAACCGCCTGTGGCACATAGCAGCAAGCTTGGACATATTCTTGGTCCAGAGCTCCTTCCTCCTCTTAGACCTCAATGCAGTCTCTAAAATCCTTCCCTTCAATGCCTCCGATCATAAGCCAATCTTCCTAGAATTTACCAAAGAATCTTCTTTGGGTCCAATCCCTTTTCGCTTCAACCCCTCCTGGATCCAGCATGAGGATTTCCATGATTTGGTCAATTGAGTATGGCAGATTCCTGTCACAGGTTCTCCCTTTTTTTTGTGGGAAGAAAAACTTCGAAGAATGAAGCAAGCTCTCAAAGTTTGGGCAAAATCCTTAAAATCTCCTACAGCCCAAAGAGTGGAAGCCCAACAACAACTAGAAATTCATCAACTTTCTATGGAAGAAGGAAATCCAAACCCAAACAACCTGGAGAAAGAAACAACCCTCCATAGAAAGCTCCATGCAGCCTACAGAGAGGGAGAAGATTATTGGCGACAAAAATCTCGTAGCCTTTAGCTAAAATTTGGGGATATGAACACTAACTTTTTTCATAAGCAAGCAGAAGCCGGAAAACAATTCAATTATGTAAAGGAAATCCATAGCCAGAATCACATTGTAAATGATTTTGAAGGTAACAAGCAAGCTGCCCATCTCCATTTTAAAGGTATTTATACTGAGGACTCTTCCAGTGGAATCCACCAGCAAGTTCTCAATCTGATTCCTTCGGTCATCTGCAGAAGATCCAATCAACAACTTATAGAACCGGTCACGTTAAAATAAATTAAATTGGCTTTGGACAACATTGACTCCGATAAAGCACCTGGTCCTGACGGCTTTACAACCCGATTCCTCCAAGTCTACTGGCCAATCATAAAACACGACCAGCAGAAGCTGGAAATAATGTCACAAAATTGCCACAAGATTGGTGGGAGCACCAACTCTGCATTCTTAGCCTTAATACCCAAAGAAAAAGGAGCCTTATCCTTTGACAGATTTCGCGCAATCGCCTTTTGTAACATTGGTTACAAAATTATCACAAAAGTGATCGCCAACCGTCTCAAAGATATTCTATCAGCAATCATCCCAGAGAACCAAGGTGGCTTCATCAAAGGAAGGCATATCACTGACAACATAATTCTGGTTCAAGAAGCGATTCATTGAAGCATGCATCGGCACGAAAAAGGTATGGTTGTGAAGTTAGATCTTGCAAATTCTTTTGACAGAGTAAGGCATGATTTTTTATTTCAGGTAATACAGAAGTTTGGCTTCAACACTGCTTTCATTCACTGGATTAAGGCTTGTATCGGGTCTCCATGGATTGCCCCGTTAGTCAATGGTCGAGCAACATAAATTTTTCAGGCTTCTAGGGGGCTTAGACAAGGTTGCCCATTGTCTCCTCTGCTTTATGCCATTCAAGCTTCTACGCTTAGCTTCCAACTAGAACAATGTCGTATTCAACATGAATTAATGGGCATAAAAATAGCAAGAGGGGTCAAAGATATCAATCATGCTTAATTTGTTGATGATACGCTTCTATTGGGAGGGGCAAGTACCATCATAGCCCGTAAATTTAAACAACTAGATCTCTATAAGGAAGCTTCTAGGACCCAGATAAACTACAGGAAGAGTCAAATCTTTGGATGGAACTGCAAGCCAAGGGAAATGGTGGAAATAGCTCACATTATGGAGATGGAAGGGGAAACACAGTGGGATTCATTCAAATATTTAGGAGTTCCCATTTTCAAATCCAAGCCTAATTCCTCTCACTGGTCTCCCTTGCGTGACAAGATTAAAGCCAAAATCCAAGCCTGGGGGGCTACCTGGCTAAATCTGGCAGGGAAGCTTGTTCTCATCAAATATGTCCTTAACAACATTCTGATATATCAAAGCTCCATTCTTTTAGCTCCAAATGGAATTATAACCAAGCTTGAGGGAATTCTGAGAACATTTATGTGGAAAGGAGGCAAACAGAGTGACAATACATTGCCACTAGTCAACTGGGGGAAAGCAGTAAAGCCTTACTCAGAAGGAGGCCTTCAGATAAGAGATCTGAGATCCCAAAATTTGGCACTAGGGGCCAAGCTCCTCTAGAATCTGGTAACTAGAAAGCTAACCTGGAGAAAAAACGCATTATTGAAGAAATAATTCACTGGAGCTAGGAGGAGATGTCTTGACACAATCCCGAAAGTCTCAAAAGGATCCCCTATTTTCACAGTATGTCAAAAAGCCTCTGGATTCTTCAAACCTCTCCTAACTTGGATCCCAGGTAACAGGAAAAATGTCTTTATATGGGAGGGATCGATTCTGGGAGAGCCACCATTAGACTCCTTGCTAGGCACATCTAATCTCAAAGAATTTCTCCATGCCCAGAAGTTATCCACGTTGTGGGATATTTCAAACTGGCATTCGAATGAAACCAAAATCTAGAAAGACTAGAAATTACCAAGAAGCCCAATTCATCTGCAAAACGAAGAAACTCTGCTACGAGCTTTTCTTCATGGGAAATTGCCAACTGTAGCAAACCAGAAAGATCTCAGGGGATGGGGATCTAAATCTGGCTTGTACACTGACTCTGAAGGATACAATCAGGTCAGTGCAATTCTGAATGTTCCTCCCAATCCAGCTCTATGGAAAGAAATATGGAGGGTGAAATATCTTCCAAAAATCGATATGTTCATCTGGATTTTGGCTCACAACACCATACTTACAATAGACAACCTCAAAAGAAAAGGATAGGAAGGCCCCATGCGCTGCCCCTTTTGCGTTTCAGAGGAAAAATCGACAATCCATCTACTGTTGAACTGCCCTTTTGCTCGGGAGGTATGGAGTCGAGCGTTAGCCCCTTGGACGAACCCTGTAATCCTCCCAGCGAAGTTAACCTCACTCCTCATCCGTTGGTAAGTTGCATGTCCCTTCTCCCTTAACAAGAAAGAGTGATTAAAATGTTGTTGGGTATCCCTTCTCAAATTTATTCTATGGAAACTCTGGTTAGAGCGCAGTGCTCGAATATTCAAAGGGAAAAAAGCCAGCGCAGACCAAGTGGTTGCAAAATTCAAAGCTTTGATGGTGGACTTCCTTTCCTCTATTCATCTTCCAGCGAACAAAGGAAATTTAACTTCTATCGAAGAAGAATGGATGTCTAGCATTCTCCCAAATCCGCTAAAAGTGGCAACAGTCCCAGTGCCTCCCACAATCAAATGGGAGATCAGATTAGACTCTTCATCCTTCACAAAGTGGCGAAACTCACTTGAGAGACATAGCCTCTTCTTTGACGGAGATTCTAAAGGAAACCCCAGTGTGGAAGGTGGGGGAGGGGTGCTTATAGATCCCAAAGAAATAAAGGTTCTCTCGTATTCTTGGGGAATTGGCGAGAACACGAATAACATAGTTGAAGCGTGAGCCCTCTAGCAAGGACTCTCTCAAGCCCTAGCCAAGAACATTACAGATCTAAATGTCTTTAGGGATTCCCGTATCATTATTCAGGCTCTTTCTTCTAAGATTCTTCCCAGTCATATGTGACTCAGGCAAATCCTCAAGAAAATCAAACTCCTTCTAGCTAGCTTTCAGCAAATCCAATTATTCCACATACTACGAGAATTAAACAACGAAGCGGATAAAAAGGCAAACAAGGCAGTACTACTAAGCAAAGGTGTCCTATCTTTAGATGGAAATGAGGGATACAATAGATTACCTTAAGAAATTTATTCGAGGGCTAACGTTTGAAGTTAACGCTAAACCTGTTCTAATGAAGGTTGATTGTAATTGTACCAGCAGTTTTATGTTGTCTTCCTAATATATTTCATAACCATTCTCGTTAAAAAAAAATTACTTCTAATAGAAACCACATAATTAACATTTTCAAAGAAAGGATAGTGATTGTTTAACGTCATAGCTTAAGCTACACAATCGCTACTTTTAATTATGAGATATTATAAGTTAACACATGATCGTGTTTGTTTGCTTATAAATCATTTATAATCATATTAACACACTTTTAATTATGAGATAGTATAAGTTTTTTTTCCCATGAAAAATTATCTCAATTTTATATAATGTATAAAATCATTTACATCCCAGAATCAGACGAACAATCTATTTCAAAGTGAACAGGATTATCCCAGTGAGAGCAATCCGACAAATAGCAAGAGAACCATGCAGGTCCACGTCATCAGGAACGACAGCAAGGCCGTTGACCAACCCCATTGATACGCCTGTCATCCCCTCCAGCCTTCGACAGGCAGATGATCCGAATGTTGAGGCGAGTTCCACTCCTTGTACAGAGAAAAGTGATGGTGGAGGGATACACCATCCAAATGTCGACATACATATCATACACTCCGACCTGCACAATCGTATGGAGGCCAGAGACGCCTTTACCAACCTCGTGGCAGCATCGGACGGATACACAGAAGGGAGGCAAAGTACAGCACTGCATCTCAGTGGGGAAAGGTGGCGAATAGAATATTCACCCTCCAGGCCACCGAGGCAGCAACAACTCTGACAGCCAATACAATAAACATCAAACCCTGACTGTAACCAGAACACAGCTGGTTCAAAATCCATGGCGAGACCGAGCTGAGAATCTGGGCAAGATTCAGAAAAGGTTAAGTGTTGTGATAGGACTTTCCTGCCCATTGTCACAGTGAAATAAGTGAAGTCTGCCCACTGCATGGTTGAGTGCTCTTTTGGATAGAGCGTCCGCCTCCGARTTGAATGATCTGGGGAGATGTCTGAAGGCGACGTCGKAGAAAGAGCAAGCCAGTTGTTGTGTTTTAAGTTTCCAGCCTTCGACATGTCTCGAATGGAGATCACATTTTTGATTGATCCAGTCAATGATGACTTTGGAGTCACCAATGACCTGGAAGTGATCAAGAGACCAAWAAGAGGCGAGCAGGAGAGTCACCCAAAGACCAAGCAGTTCGGCCTTTGTGTTGGAGCCCCTGCCACAGCAAATAAACCATTTAGTTGTTCGCTCAGGATGCATCTTGAAGATGCCACCCGCACCACTGCAGAGGCCTGTGGCTAGTATAAGTTAACACATACATGATCATGTTTGTTTGCCTATAAATCATTTATAATCATAATAAATAATAATTTAATTTCAAAGTTACCGCTAAATTATACACTAAATCGGTGTACGAAATTCTTTAAAAATTTTACTTTTTATCTCATTATTAATTAACTATATTATATTTTATTTTAGATTTAATTATTATATGTTAATTAGTATATCAAAAAGTTTTTTTCCAAATCTTTGAAGATTTTGTTTGCGTTGATTTTTAATATTAATAAATTTAATTATAATATCAATGTATATATAAAGTTTATGTGATTTAAATATAATAATAAGAAGATAATAAAAGTTATATATCTATATATATGGAATGCATAATGTGGAGAGTCATGTTGTTCTTTCTTTCAATGGTTGAGTTTTTGTATTCTTGCATTGTCACATCCAATGCGAAGTGCAACGTCGAGTTTCTAATTTGTTCTCACTTTATCTGTGTTTCTATATTTTCACATTCTACATGCAGAATGCTTAATGTAAAGAGTCTTATTGTTCTTTCTTCCCAAGTCCAACTCTCCATATTCCTGCATCGTCGCATTCGATACGGAGTGCGGAGCCAAGCTTCCAATTCGTTCTTCCCTTGTCTTCATTTCCACATTTATACATTTCACATGTGGAATGCAAAGTGTCGACTTGTTTCTCTTTCTCCACATGGTTGAGTCCCTTCCCTCTCGCATTGTTGTATCCAATGCGGAGTGTAGAGTTGAATTTCCTAATCGTTCTTCTCTTATCTGCATTTTCACATTTTTGCATTCCGCATGCAAAATGAGGAATGTGAAATCTTGTTGCTCTTTCTTCCCATGGTCGAGCCTTGTTGCATTCCTCCACCAATTACTGAGTGGAATGAAAATTTTCTCAGGTTTCCCTATTTCTTTGCATTCCCCCACCTTTTTGCATTGTTGCATCCCACATTCCAAAGAGTTATGTGCAAGATGTAGAGACTCTCATGTCGCTCCCTTTCCTTTGCATCCTTCACCTTTCTGCCTTGCTTCCCTCCACCTCCCACATTTCAAAGAAGTTATATGTGAAATGTGGAGGTTCTCATGCCACTCCCTTTCCTTTACATCCTTCACTTTTTGGACTGTTGCATCCCACATTCCACTTCCACTTAGGCTTCCACATCCCACATTCTCGCCTCCCTCCCTCTCGCATTTCGCTTTTTCATTCCACTTCCACTTTCAATATCTAATTTGTGGATGCAAATACAATCATCCTTTACATGGAGGGAAATGATTGCTAGGATGAGTGAAATGTTATTCGTTATCTTATCTAGGCATGAGGGAGTATCTAGTGGTGCATGAGTTTATCAACTTGGGTGACATTCAACCTTCATCTAAGTGTATTCACTAATATGAGGGAGTCCCCTTCTACTATCTTCTTGTCATACCCATGAACTAAGACAATGAGAAGTCCCTTTTACAGAGTTGTCAGCTCAGCCACAATATTGGTTTCTATACATAGGGACCCTGCGAACACCCTAAGGAAATGACTAGAGGAATCCCTAAAAGCTCCTCCTAATTCTGATGGGCCTAGATTGCCTTTCAAAATTGAGTTTCATAAAGTCCAATGGTGGGGGATACCATGTGTCCATGGATTTATCTTAAGGAGTGGGAGCATTAATTTTCTTTATCAACGTCCCAAATTCAGTGCTCCAAAGAGAGAATTATGTGTTCCTTGTATGAGCATTTTTTTCTCTTAGGTGCACATCACATGGAGTGAATGGCATAGAAAATTTTAGGGGCTTATTTTCCATGTTTTTTCCCAAAATAGATTTGCCAATTTCCATTTTTTCTAAAAATGATTCGTCCAAATTTTATAGAATAATTTTGTTTACGTGAGATATAACCCAAATTTTGTAAAAATTATATTGAATCTTTAAATTTTCAATATTTTTACAAAAATATTGTTAAACATTTTATAGTTTGCATATTAAAGACTAGTAAGATTCGCCAAGGTTTCTACAGTTTGAGATAAATTTTCATCCTTTAAATCATCTATGGTGAATAATTTAATTTATTTCCTAGGAGATCTCACCCCAAATAACTTCCAATCCCCTTTGGTCCCCTTTGAATCTGCACCAACGACATTCCTTCCAAATCGACCATAGAAGAAATCTTGAAGAAAGCTACCATATCTTATTTATGATTGGGTTTATGAATGGAAATAAACACCACTCTCATATGATTTCTAGGTTGTCATGTCTTCTTCTATTTTTTTTGTCTAAAACTCACAACACATCTAGTATTACATATGAAGTATCCATGTTTGCAATGGTTTAATAGGTGTTTCATTGATTCTCCCGTTTACCTACACCTGAAGCATAGGGATAGCCCCTCGAAACCCCTTTATTGAAATTCCTCCCAAGTTAACACTTTATGTCTAGCAAGCAACTAGAGGAAGGTGCAAACTTTTTTCCATGCTCCCAAGTTCCAAACCTGCTTCCAAATCTTATCGTTTTCCTATACAATGTGCCCTACTTCCATTTTGTAAGCTTCTTTAATTGATACGGTCCCTCCTCCTATTTGTCCCAATATGAGCTTATGAGGATTGTCCTTAAATATGATATTTCTTGTATTCAATTGTGTTTCCAATAACTATGCTCCCTCTTGAGTAATTAATGGGGGTCAAGTATCTCTTGGTTTCCAAGATCGCCATCCAATGTGCTTTGTACCTTGTCTTTCCTCCCAATATTCATTGACATAATGTCAGTTCAATGTGTGGAATAGATTTCTAATATCTGAAATATTTGCTTGCCTACTTAATTGAGGTTGTTGCTATCAATAATTATCCCAAAAGAGAGAAAAGTTCTCATCTTTGGTTTCCCAGAAACACTAGTTGTGGACTATAGTTTTCTTTTGTCGAGAATTGTTCCATATCAAAGAGCCTAGTTAGTTCCCCTCCATTCTTATAAAGTCTTGTTCTTAAACATCGCTTCTATACTTTGTGTGCCATATTTTACCCCACATCTATTCCTTTTTGTCGAGCCACCTTCACCATATTTGTGTTGCCAAGACCTTGTTAAGAATTTGAAGGTTGCAAACTCCTAGGCCACATCCTAAATATTTTGGAATGCAAACTTTTTCCTAGGCCACAAGAGCCCATTTTATTTATTTTTTAGGCCCCCCATAGAGAAAGGATCTTTGAAAAAATTGTATGGCCTTTAGAATCTTGGGAGGTGTTGCTAACACCGAGAAAAGGAATTGAGACATAAACTAAAGAACATATTTAAGCCAAGTTAGTCTAACGGGGAGATTAAGAGATCTAAAGGTCTAGGAGCTGATTTTATGGTAAAGCTTGGAGAAGAGGTCTTCCCAAGATATATTTCTCAATGCATTCTCAATGAGAAGAGCTCCCAGGTATTTCGAGGGAAGGGTTCCTTTTTGAAATCGAGGATTGGGAATATGTTGTGTTGATTAATCAACATAGTGTTGAAGAAGAAAATAAGTGAGTTATCATGATTGATAAGAGTTCCAGAGGCTAACAAAAAGGTATCTAATACTTCTTTAAAATTTGCTTCCTCCTTGGTCGAAGGATGGCCCATGAACGTTGTGACTTCAATAAATTCAAGGTGGGGGAGGGAATCAATGTCACTATGGAAGTTGAGGCCCTTTAAATCTCCAAAACCAATGCCACGATGACTTATACTCAACCCCTCCATTGTGAGAAAAAATAGAAAGGGATCTGCTTGTCTTATGCCATGAGATGGGTTGAAAAGAAGGAAGGGGAACCATTAACAATAACATAGAAGAAGGCTAAGGAGATAATATTTTTGACCCAGCTGACCCTATACTAACTAAAGCCAAAAGATGATAGCATTTTAACTAAGAAAACACAATTTAAATGATCAAAAACTTTGGACATGTCAAGTTTGATAAGCATACTTAATTTATTTTTTTACTTCAGGGAGTGAATGGCCTCATGGGAAATTATGATGCCATCTATAATCTGACACCCTTCAATATAGCCTCCTTACTCATGTGAATATACGCAGAACATGATCATCTTCAGTGTGTTGGATATAACCTTGGATTTGATTTTATATATCACATTGTGAAGCAATATTGGTCTAAATTTTCTTGGAGAATTAGTCATGTCTACCTTGTTTATGAGAGTGAGGAAAGTGGAGTTAAATGCTTGGAGGATCTCTTGCAAGGATATTCAGTCTCCCACCACTCTCCAGACATCTTCTCCTATGGTTACCCAACAAGTATAAAAGACGTTTGCGGTGAATGCATTTGGGCCTGATGACTTTCCAACTTCCATTTCCATGATTGTTCTCTCAACTTCTTCCAAAGTGACTTCTCTCATAAGACATGTCTTTTATTGTAGAGTTACCAATCATGGGATGTGGTTTAGGATGGAATTAATCGCATGTTTCATATTTACCTTTAGCTCCAAAAGGCACTGGAGGTAACAAGCTCTGAGCTCCTTTTCAATGTCCCTGTGATCTTCAAGTTTTTCTCCATTTTAACTTTGCAAGGAAACAAGTTTATTTTGGTGTCTACGATTGATCATGGAGTTGTGGAAGAATCAAGTGTTTTTGTCTCATTTTTTGAGCCATCTGATTCTTGACTTTTCCCTCCATGGAAATTCTTCTCACTTCACTCTTACTTCTATTAGTTGCTTCAAATTTTCCTCTTTAAGTGTGAGATTGCCATCCCTACCTTTGTTGTGATGTTTGTTTGAACCTCTTCCATTTGGGTTTCCATATCACATTGTGCCTAAAAAATGTTTCCAAAGCATTAGTTTGGACTTTAGATTTTTATGCCTATGTTGTAGCCAATACATTGATAGTCCCCTCATCGAATTTGTGTCCTTCCACCACTGATTTATATGTTCTTTTAATTCAAGGTGATCAAGACAAAATTTCTCGACTCTAGAGGGTCTTGATTTGGGAGGACCTAGAGTCTCCCAAGTTAGAATTATGGGCCACTCGTCAAATATGTTCCTTGTAATATTTTTTCTTCAAATGTAGCTCCTAATTGGATGTTTGATTTGGAGATTAGGAAGTGATCTAACCTTACCCCTATGTGATGTTTTCCACCTCTTATGTTATTCCAAGTGTGACAGCCATTGTTGGTCGTCATATCCACTAATATTAGTTCTGCAATAATATTTTTTAATATAGCATTGTCCTTGTCCAACCATCTTGTGCCTCCTCTTTTTTAACTCAATGAGGTTATGATTTTAAAGTCACCTCCAATGATCCAAGGATCCTAACCTATCTCTATTCCTATATTCTTTAATATCTCCAAAAAATATAGTTTTCCAAGCATGGCATTGGGTCCATAAACATTGGTTATTATACCTTTCATTGTTGATCCAATCTCCTTGAGACTTGCAGAGATAGTGTGGTTTGTTTTTAGGAATGTGTCTAGAACTATCATGGATGAATTCCACAAAATGGCCAACCCTCCTGAGAATCCATCCACACTGGTATCTTCTTCATTACTTCCTTATCACATTTTGTTTATTAAATCGTAAAAATAATGGGATTTTCTTTAATGATCATGTTCTTGAGTATCCTTTGATTACCTTTACCATTCACCCCTCTAATATTCCATCATGTGATCTTCATAGTTAAACTTTGTGTTAGTGACAAAGTATTTATCTAGTAGAGATGACACTTGTCCTAATTCTAATAGTTGGCCCCCCTACTCCTATATTTTTTGCTTCCTGGGTTTTCTACATCTTTTTCTTTCTTCCCATGCTAACTTCTTTTATGTTTCAATCTATGTAGTTTTGATTCCCAACCCCAATAAAGCTCCCTTATTTTGTGTGGAATAGCCAATCTTACATTTCCTTTTCAAGAGTTCCTTTGTAAAACTTGAATATATTCTTCTAATATATTTGTTAATATTTCTTCTCCATATTACTCAATAAGTGTTGGGAGGTATATATTGCATGTCCAGGTCCTCTACTAGGTTTAACTCTTTCTCCTCTAAATTGGATTAGTCTTCCTTATTCTCTCCCATCTCTAGATCTACAGTTCCTTCATTATCTCCTTCTACTGGCTATAGGTTTGCTTCCTTTTTTCTACATTTTGGCTTGCCTGGGATAGCTATGAGAGGCATCTTTTCCTTATTTGTAGATGCTTCATCTCTTGATTTAACCCCCTTGGGCTCCTACTCCTTTGTTAAACACTGAAAAATATTAACCACTTTCGAGATATTATTGGCTGGCTAGATGGGATATTTTTTTTCATGATTTTCATTTTCTTGGCACCTTGATAAATCCATCATTGTTAACCCCTTCCTCCAAGTTTTTGGATCAATTGTGGCATTGAAAGGGCAGTGCCTAAACAAATGTTTGTTCTCGTGGCATTTCCTGCAATGGAAAGGAATGTGTTCATAGTCTAGTGTTTGTAACCATTACAAGTTTTGGAAGTTGATGCAAATGGATTTTGGCAGAGTTTCCAAAACATTCATGTAAACACAAATTCTTATGTAGGTTGTATATCTACCTATTCCAGTGATTTCTAAGGTTTTGATGAAGTATCCAAGTGTGTTTCCTATTTTTGTAGGCATCTCTCCATCCCAAAATTCTTGAGGGAGAAAATTCAACTAGATCCACACCAAAGTTGTTGTAAAACCTTCCTTTTCGAGTTGAACTTATTTATCCAAAGCCTTTGATGTAAACCTATTGAGATGAAGAAGTATGGGCCATCCTTCAATAGCCTTTCTTTGTCTTCCATGCTTTCAAAAATGGGTGTGAAATAACCCTTGGACCCTAGCTTTATATAGACCTAGCCATTGGGCTTCTATCTTGAGTTTATCCACCAAATTAAATCCTTTTCTGAGTGCCAAATCCCCATGAACTTCCCTATGAGTGCATGATTTTTCATGTTATGTAAACCCCAAATGTAGTTGATGTGACTTCATACCTATGGTCTTCGACCAACTTGACTAGGCATCCTCCAAGTCAAATATTGGTTATGTTGATCAAATCTGAAGTCTTGACATCCAATTCATGTTGTTCTACGCCTATAGCTAGAATCTTTGAGCTTATTTTTCCTGTACCACCTTTTTCCTCATCCTTACTCACACCACCTATGAATTCCTTGCCTACCATTGCCTCTACCATTCATTCATTACCTACCTCATCTACCATTAGTACTAATCCTATGCCCCTACTCCATCACCTAACCTTAACAATCGCCCTCATATTTTCCTCCATAATATAATCATACTGCAACTATATTTTATATCATCACATTATCAAAATTAATTATTATCATAACATGCCATCACATTATTAATTAACCATAAAATAACAAAACATAATACAATAACATCACATTATTAATTCACCATAAAATAACAAAACATAATAATAACAAAACATAATACAATAACATCACATTATTAATCCACCATAAAATAACAAAACATAATACAATAACTACATTAAAACATAATACAATAACATCACATTATTAATCCACCATAAAATAACAAAACATAATACAATAACTACATTAATACGAAGACCACTATTATATAAATTCTAACTTTTATTTTATTATTAATAATGATTATGTAATTTTAATTATAAAATATTATTTGTAAAAAAATATTTATCCCATTAACTCGCCATCACATCTCAAAAAGACCTATGAAACACATTCACATGAAAGCACGTCTTCCAAATCTTGATAATGAAATGTCAAATAAAAGAAAGGATCCACCGACATCAATTAAGAAACCTATGGGGTGAAGCACCTACCACATCGTTAGAGTGGGTCCATCAACATCAATTTTGAAGTATATGGCTTGAAGCCAACTAACTCATTTAGAAACCTATGGGTTGAAGCTAACTACCACATTGTTCTAGGGGCCCACCAACATCAATTTAGAACTATATTGTTAGAAGCCAACTACCAAATTGTTAGATAAAGACTTTGATGTGGGTAAGGTGAAAGGCCATCTTATAGTTTTAGCAATTCTCATAAAAGAAGTATAGATAATAAACCATATTTTTTTAGTAAAATATTTTACATATATTTAATTTAATAAAAATATTTTTTATAAATAAATAAAAAACAATAAAAATATATTAAAGGAAAATCATTCGTTAAGTATAGATTTTTGTTGTATTTATTAATATACAATTTTATTCCAAGAAGTGTCATTATTTACAATAGCTATGTTTTTATATGATTTTTTGAGTTGGTTCAATTCATTCTCAAAGCCAACTCATTTTGAAAACTAAAAAGGGGCGAATAAATCGCATGGGTTATGGCCCCTGAACGCTACCTACTTCACCTTTAATCACATCAAATGCTTCCAAACACATGATTTACTGGGTCCATCAAAGGGAATCGTATCCCATTTATTAAAGATAAAGATTAAGTGAGAAAATAATTAGGGTTAAAAATTTAATAGAGCATTCGTAAGGTATTAGAATGATTTCTTGATATGGATCTTTGATTAAAGTATTAGCTTGACAATATAGTATGATAAAGATGTTTTCATGTGTGTGTGAATAATGTTTATATTATTATATATTGATTTTTGAAAAGTAATATTGAGAACAAATTATAATTACGAATTAATTTCATTTTTTTATTTTAGATTATATGTAATTTGGTTATTGTGATAAGGATTAGCATTAAAGCCTACAATGAAATTTCTTCTTGACTGTGTGACTTGGTTTACTACTATGTTCAAATGGATTATAAGGAACTTCAAGAGATAAGACGAGCTCTGCAGAGGTATGAGGAAGAAATTTAAGGCAGTCGTAGCTTGATTCGTATGGTTTCTGAGAAAATTTGTGAGCAAGATAGTCATGTCACCTCCCAAATTGAAACTATAATGAGAACCCATGTGCAACAAAAACATCAGATAAGTGTGGTGGAGGAAAAATGTAATATGCTCAAGAATATGGTAGTCAACTTGTCTAAGAGTGAGTAGTCTAGAGTTTCTAACTAGGTGTAATCTATTCATTCAAACTGTGGGGGACCAAGGGAAGAAGACACAATACATCAGCTCCCGAAGAATTTAGAATTGGTCAAGCAAGCTTCAAATTTAGCCAAGGAAGTAGCGAATGAAGTCGTCAATCGACCTACCTTCTATTAAACTTAAATGTATTTCAAAGTTCTTAAGCTTTTAGGTCTATTTTGTAGAATCTATACTACTGGGTTTTTTTGCACTATTGTGTATATGAAACTACTTATGTTGTGCAACTTCATGCTACAAGTTAGCTCCTTTATGTTTTTCATTTGTATTATTTTGAGACAAACTATGATGTACCCTTTGCAAGCCCCATTACAACTTTTGCTTAATATAAAATTTTCTAATTGTGGTTTAAAAAAAAAATACTATATATTAACTAAATATAAATACAAATGGAAATAAAAATATTCAAAAAAATATAATACTTATACCAAATAATAATAGTAATACTATAGGTTAGACAAGTATAGATACAAAAGTAAATAAAAATATTTGAGAGAGAGAGGGGTTTGATATTTACACTCAATATAAATACCAACTTTAGACATAGATAGAAATATTATATATATGATATTACATAGAAATATTTTTAAAATGCAAATATAAATACCTTAACAATAGTCAAATGTGTATTTTTACATGTCCATATCTAGATAAATTTTGAGTTTTGAGTTATATTGAGTTTAGTGAGACTACAATCAACCTGGATCCATCTTAAATAATAAAAACAATTACTCCTCGAGAGATTTGATCCCTTTCAACGCTTGATAAGTATAGAGTTAACACAGATTTAGGCTAGCTAAGATGTTACACTTGAATCTTAATCAAGATTGTGAAACACTTCACTCTATATTGTTAATTTCAATTTTGTTGGGTCTATGTTAATTTGAAAATGTTAAGCCTTATAATCTATTTAGATCTATAATATGTGTATGTGGGTCATGATCACTCAATGTTATAATTTCAAACTCTACTTCTAGATGCCAATACTTAACTATAGATACTAAAATAATCCATGGAAACATAATCTCTTAAAGGTATCAAGTGAAATATGAGATGCACTTATGGCTACCTTAAGGTGTTGAAACAACCTATAATAACGGAACTTATTTAAACTATCAAATTTGAATATTTTCCAAAGATGTGAACATGTCATGGCCATCGAGAGAAAGACAAGGAAAATTAATGGATACATGCATAAGGCTTCCATTGATTGCAACCACCGATGGAATTCCTTTACATATATTCGTCTATATACATTCTAATTGTAATAGAAGGACAAATACAAGCAATCCATTAGAGTCAATTTAAGAATTCCTTTATTAGAGGAGAAAGGGAGGTCGAGAAAACACATGTATTCATCTTGTAACTATGGCATAAGGATCATGCTGTATTGGAATGTATATGTTGTTGCAAACCAAATCTCATTTCTAACATGGTATAGTAGACAAGAGGAAAGGGGACTTGTATGTCATAAAAATTATTCCAAGATCCTAAACACAACATATATGACTATTTATTATCTTGTTTATGATTCACACATACATACTCATACAAAACATCATATAAAGGAGGAGGAGGTCGAGCAAGTGCATGTATTCATTCTACAACCAATCAACCATTAAGTTAGTAGACACCCCCATTAGCATAAGGTTTAGGGTATGTTGGGACAACATAGAAGAGGAGATGAGACTTTAAAGTTGTAGAAACAATTCCATGATGCCAAACACAATGTGCATCCAATGATTTATTAACATATATGATAATAATTTATCAAGTATCATAGTATTAAATTGTTTTATCATGTCCACCCGCACAACATGTCCCATGGAGGAGTGGGAGTGAGGGAGATGGAGGCAAGCAAGCATGCATATTCACCCTTCAACCAAACAATCATTATGTTTGTAGGAGGGTCACTACCTCTATGGACACCTCCATTGGCGTAAGGATCATGTTGTGTTGGGATTAATATGATGTCACGGACTAGACGTCACAAACAATGTTAAATATCACATAGGAGTAGAAGAGTTTTAAAATCATAAGAAGTATTCCAATGTGTCAAACACTGCATATCTTAATGTTTATTATTCACAAACACACAGTACCCAAATAGAGGAGGAAGTATAAGGTGAGAAAGCATGCATATTCATCCTACAACAAATCATTTATTATGTTAGTGTGAGAGCCACTTCCTCTGTAAATACCTCATCAACATAAAAATAATAATATATTGGAACTTATCTATTGCCTATAACTAAGCCTCACATTGTGATATGTCAAAACTTATATATCACCAAAAATCAACCCTCACAATCAATGCAAAATAAAAACAAAAATATTAAATTTAAAAGTTCTTCAACCTTGTTATACATGTCAATTATTTATATTACCCAATTATTCGTATTACATAAAGTTGCTTAAAATGCACAGGAAAATCCTCGGATGGGGTGCCACCTAGCAAAGAGGGGCCATGTGGTGCAATGCTTGGCTGGGCCTTAAATATAGGCCACCGACCCCCATCCCCTCGCCATTAAGAATCAGGGCAAGCTGGTTTAGCTAGGCCAATGAGCCAAGACTTCTCGCGCGCGTGATGGGAACAGAACCACATAGCACTCAGCGGACTGCCTTAATGGCGGGTTTGGTCACTTTACTCCTCATGAATTTACTCGATTTCGAAGAGGAAGAGGCTCATTTGGAGCTGAAGCTGCAGCATTGGAGCATCCTTGAGCTCTGGTGCGACTGGAATGGTCTAACTATCACCAGAGCCACTGCTTGGCACCTCCAAATGCCAAGGGAACGAGGCAAGCCCTGCAGGGGGGCTGCCTGGTATGCTTCGGCTGTGCATAGAAAGAGACAACAAAACTTCGAGCGGGCATTGTCCATGGCAAGGACACAACTTGTCTGAAAACACGGAAGACCTGAGTTGCCTCCCATGGCCTATATTGAAGAAATTATCCCGGATGAACCCATTCAAGTCCCCCCAGCACACCTGCTTTTCACTGTCCCAGCCAATTGGAACCCGTCGACATGTTTTCCCAGGGAAACTGCCCAACGGGCCGGCAAGGAACATCACCGCTCCAACATAGGAGAAGTCCAATTGGACGATTCCCCCCCCTGCTATATCATAGAATAAATTCCGACTGAGATGGATGCAAAACCAACCGCAGGAGTAGTCGAGCTCCCTCCAACAGAAGCCCTGGAACGAAACGATGTAGTTGAGGCCAAGGCAATTGGTGTGGAAGGCGAGGCGTTAGGGGCTAGTTTGGATAGGGAGGGTGGCACCGCTCCTATGCCACGTCCTATGTCTGTCATGCAAGAGGAAGGGCATGGCCACCTGCCACTCCTCCACCCAGACCACCTGAAGTTAATCTTTGAACTACAGAGCTTGGTGGAGGACCTAATCCACCGCACCAGTCTAGTAAGCCAACGAGTAGACCTGCTCTACGAGGCCTACTCCAATACACCGCCAGGACAGCGCTGCCCGACGTGTGCACAGGCCTTCATGCTGACAACCACCGAGGATGGTGAGGGCGACATGGATGAAGGCGAGGCCACCGGGTAAAATGTCACAGTTAATAGTTTTAGTCTTTTTCTTTGTTTTCCTCAAACTAGGCATGGCTAAACGCCATTATTTTGTAACTCTAAGACTCAAAGCTTTTTTCCAGACTAATGGCTGCCAGTTGTCTTGGTTTCCTTCGGGCAAGACACATGGCAGCCAATCTATCCCCCTCATAGATTGCATAGATAGCCAGTTGTCTCGGTTTCCGCTTACACGGCGAGACAATTGGCAGACATGGTGTTTATGGTTTAACCTTTTTTTGGAAAGTTAATACAACAAGCTCTGCTCTTTTTTACTTAAAAAAAAAAAAATGCAAAGGAAAATATAAGTGAGCTCAACTAGAAAGAGAGAGCACCCCAACTCAATGGTGCCATGCTAGATTTATAATGGTGTCATGCTAGATTTATAGGAACTCCAATGAAAGACCAAGTATTTTTATCCCTCTTCATCGAGGACTCGCTACCATGGGTGGACCTTACAAAATTGAAATGACTATTTTTTATTAAACACCCCACACAAAGGAGTAAACAACCTTACATATTTCCTCATTTCAATTAAACTTATCAACAACCTTACACATTATATATTGGCCCATACCAATATATTTATTATTATTATTATTATTATTATTTAATCTATGGGAATCAGTAATGGGTTGGGATCATTTAGGTGAGGCTCAAGTTCAAATCTGGTTGATGTCACTATACACCCTAGACTAATGCAACCAACCTGCAAGTTAACACCTAGCAAGAAACTTATGACTTAGCAAAAAACAAGACATACGGAAACATGCCCACGAAGGGAGTCCCACTCATGGAGAACATCTATCCTTCTAACATTATCTTCAACCAGAAATATTTTCTCACATTTGGAAACACCAAAAACAATGTGATTTTCACCAAAAATATTCCTTATCTTAAATTTGACTATGTAATTCACTTATTATGTTCTAGATACATGTGTCCTGGTTTAAAAAAAGTTAAAAAAAGTGCAATTAAGATGAAATATTTTATTTATTTAAAAAAAATTAAAGATTAACACTTTTTTGTAAATTAACAAAAAGTAATTTGACAACAGTAAAATACAACATTATAATAAGATATTGTAAATCACTTAAGGAGTTAACTTATTTGCTACTTTACCTAAAATTTAATTTTATATGTGTATTAAAATTCATTGTTTTTTTAAGCAAGATCTATTTATATATTTTGGTATAAAAATTTACGGCCAAGATTTTATGGGCCTACTAAAAAGGAAATTAGGTTAGAGAGTTTCAGAATACACTACAATGTTAACCATAGTATATATAATTGTAATTGTACCATTTACGAGGATTTAGAGTCACATACAACTTATGGACGGAAAATCAATGGTTGACTACCCATGAATAAACTTATTAACAACATAGAAAACCATTAACAAATGGTAGCAAAGAGACTTATCATTTTTAATATGGAGGAATGGGATCCTTGGCATCAACATGAGTCTGGTTTGTGTGTCTTGTGTCCTTATCTAGATCAGAATTATCATCTTCATCAATAATAACCAGATTCGAAGAGGTTCTTTATGAAGTCCTTGCACCCCCATTGTTAATAGTCTATTTATCTTCACCTTGATCTTAGAACCAAATACCAACCTGCAAACCACTTTAAATTTAGCTTCAAACAACATGAAGCACTCTAGAAGGTCCTTGTAGTGGGTTCCTTGCTCCTGGAACACTTGGGCAATGAGCACTTTTGTGAGCTAGTTTGCTCGGTCTAAAGTGTAGATAGGGGGGTAATATGGGATACCTAGGGAGGTACCTAATGGGAATGTGGTTATGTATTGTTATAAATAAGGCCCATGTAATAATGTGAACACAATAAATGTGAGAAGGCTTACTACAAGGTTCCTTCTCACCTTTATTGTGTTCACACTATTACATGGGCCTTATTTACTAGAAATGATCTCCATACATAACAATACATGACCATATTATTATTCCCATTGGTTACCTCCCTTGGTACCCCATATGACCCCCTAGATACACTACATTCCACCCTCCTAGATACACTACACAATTGTCCTGAATACCTTGGTGTCCCTGCTTATTGAGAAGCCACAGTTAAAAAACCAACCATCAAACTCTTTTTCTATCTGCTCTCGCGCCACCCTCTTCCTTTTTTCTAGGACTACTCTCTCAATAGCATCTACCTTCTCTTTCAGCTCTGTTGAAAACATTAACTCATAAGTTTGTCTAACTCTTCTCACCTCATGCTCAACTTTAATCATAGGGGACTTTGTTTTTTTTTCCAATTCTAGTAGAGAAGCCTTCCTATATCTTCTCCTCTAACCATGTGCACTTGATTATGGGGCTTTGTCTTCAGTTGAATTTGCCATGTAGCTTAAGCAATCTATGTCCAAAGAAATGTGTGTCTCGTTCTTCTCACATGGTGACTTAAAGCTTCCATAACTGCCAAATAAATACATTGATGAGTTCAAGAATAGTTACACTTGATTTGTCCTCACCATATTGACCACCACAACCCCAAGATCTGGTTAGAACAATCTCCAACTTATACGTCTACTAACAAGATTCCCCTTCATCCTTATTAAAAGCTCTACAACCATAAATTTTTGATATAATTTCTTTCATTTCCATCACTTCCAATTCATAATTGTTGAACCTACACTTCATATAGGCCATAAGCTTCCTTCCCATCCTCGAGTCCTTGCAAATGTCGCACTGGAACTATAATTTGCCTCATTCCCTTTACACTTTTACACTTTGCTTGTCATATCGAGCTTGTGCATCGAGAGCCACTTATGACTCATCTAACATCCCGGCCCGGTGAAAATACATCCTTATTAATTAAAATTTGAGAAGAAATATTTTAAAATGTTTAATTTTCTTCTTATTATTTTTTAAAGAGAATTGTAAAATTAAAAGTTATATTCTTTATTAAATTTAGTCTAATTTTAAATCATTGTAACATATTTTTATATTCATTTAGATAATAATATAATTATATCATTAAATATTTTTAAACCAAACCAATTTCCCAATTTTAGAAATTAGAAAAAATTAAAAATTGAGATTATCCCCCCAAAGTGGACAAAAATATTACTTTTATTTAAAAAAATGTAAGTTTCAAATCTATTTTCCAAACTAAAATAGAATTAATGTAAAATTGAAATTCATTAATCTCTAAAATTAGTATTAATGTAAAATTGAAATTCATTAATCTCTAAAAATAGTATTAATGTAAAATTGAAATTCATTAATCTCCATGAATTGAATAAAAACAAAATTATTATTAAAAAATTAAAATTAAAATCAAATTCTAAAATAAAAATTAATAAACATATTTACCAAGTTGTTATTTTTCATTAGATGTAACAACTAAGGCCTTTCATTTCATCAAATTTGTATCCATGACTTACATTTGGTTTTTAGTGGCTACTAGAAATAATAAGATAACATAGCGTATAACTCTGTTTATTTGTTTAGTGTATGGTTTTTTCTCTTCCTTTGATATATATAAATATTATTTTAAAATATTTTTAAGATTAATTTTTTTATATATATATAATTAAATTATTTTTAAATTTACAAATTATTTCCCTTCTTTCTTATTATTATATTAACAAAAACCACTTCTAACCACATTATTAATATAGAGTTCACATTAAAACAACAACTACATGAATATAAAGAATATCATTGAACTTAATGGACTAGCTTAGCCATTAAAGAAATATAGACATGTTATTAAATATGGAATTATTACACTCTTGTTAATATATTAATGTTTCATATATTTACACAAATTACTATTCTATGTGTCAATTAGGTTTAGTTTAGATGTTTGGAAGGAATGATTGTTATTCTCCCCACCCAGGTTTAATTTCTGCAAGTGATGTGTTTCTGCTTTGTTGTTGACTGACCTTGTACCCTGAAGATTCTAGGGTTTACTCTTGGTACCATCCTTGAAATGAGGGCAAGTTCTTGGGGTTTTCTTAGACTTCTTACAAAAAAAAGTCAATTGGGTTTAGCTTGGGTGGTTGTGAGGAATAATTATTATCCTTCTCACCCAAGTTTAATTCCCACAAGTGACATGTTGAAATCTTAACAAGTATATTATTTTAATAGCTTCAAAACCTGTTTTTTACATGTCGAATGCTCTCCTGAACTTTGAAAAAAAATTACCATATTGTTTTTAGTTAATAACAATCTAAGAAAAAATTAAATTAATATCCACCATTCTTTGATGTCATGTATAAAGGGCAAACAAATTGTTTTTAATTGGTAGTGTATTTATCTTTATTTTAAATTTAACAACTAAAGGTTTTTATTTCGTTTAGAATTTACATAACAATTTTAGTCATCATAATTATTCTTTGCTTTATATAGAAAGTTTAAAAGGAAATATCATTTTTTTTTAGTATAACAGTTGCTAAATCCTTATATTTTATGTACAAAAAAAATTACATCCTTCTCTGATAGGGGTCTATCACAAGGGAAACCAAAACCCCTACCAAAAGAGAGTCATAAAAAATGGTTATGATTATCTTTTTCATAGTTTGTAACAAAATATTAATAAAAAGAGACTATAACTTGCTTATGACTGCCCATGCTTATCAATATAAACTAAAAAGGATAAGATAAAACAAACACCATGCCTAATGAAAGTGAGGACCATTCTCTCTGGAAACATCAACCAACACTTCAATTTCCATGCTCTCTTCCTGAGCATTGTCAACAACTAGCGGTTCGTCATTTAGGATAATGGGGTTTGCTCGAGTGCCTTCAAAGCATGATGAATTCTTATGTTTCTTGGATGTGCTTGCCTCCTCCCCAACATGTGAGACCGAAATGCCAATCCCAAACACCACCTTGCACATGGCTTTGAATTTTTCTTCAAAAGTTTTGATTGTATGGAAATGTCCTGGAGCTCCCTCCTTGTATTACCCAGGGCTTGGGAAATCAATGTTTTTATCAGCCAATAAGTTCTACCAATTTGAAGAATATGTTCCTCCTCAGTCTTTCACCCACCCTTCAACTTCCTGCAAAATCTGGTCCTTTGAGAGGGTTTATTGCATAGCCCGAACTTCTTTTTCAAGCTCCTTGACCTCCTTCTTGGCCTCTATTGGAACTTTACCTTTGAACATATTCTCTACTTCCCAAGCATCCTTGATCTAAAAATGAAAGAAGACTTGTAATCTTGAAATATTTGCAAGTTAAATTTTATGTGTTAAAAGAAAATGGATCAACTTTGCAACACATCATTAATAGGATTTACTCATTCAAGATGCATAAAAATAGTAGCATAATCAATGAAAATAAACACATAACACAGCAAATGATAAAGGAGTTCACCCCTCTCTTGGGCTACATCTCCTGGTCCAGCTTCCAATGGATCATTAGTATTATTTGCTCAAAGTGATAAAAAAACATGCTTTACAATGCTCAAAATGACCAATAGACTGCTCCAATGGCTTCAGAACGTCCAAAAACCCCTAGCTGGGCTTTTTCGGCACCTCGTTTGGCCATAAAACGAAGAAGATAGACTTCCTTGAAGTCTCCCCTTCAATCTTGTTGTCTCTGCAACTACAAAATGCACCTCTTCTAGCTCAACCTAGCCCACACGCAATTTAAAGAGTGAAAACCTGGAACTGGGCGCAACCACACCACCGGTCCAAACTATCGAACCATTTGCGCGCTGGCCCTAACTACCAAGGCCCGTGGGCACATGGCAATGATACGACCGCGCCAACACACAACAGGGCTAATGGTTAAATAACCATTGGAACCGTATGTTTAAACCCACGCGCGTTGGTACAGTGGCCACATGGTAAATCACACACATATATATCAAACGGTTACAATACATGGTTATGGTGGTAACCACCGTAGCGTTGGTCGCATATCATATAACACATGACCATGGGCTAAGGCTTAGCCCCAACCCGGTCCACGCCCATATATACAATATAACAATGTTAAATACAATGTTTAAAACATATATAACAAGGAACATACATGGGCACGTCGGTTGGGAGGCCTTTCCCAAAGCTTTACCCTTGCCCCGAAGGTCACGGGGTCGACTCTTGCTGAGTGCAAAGGTTTTAACAAATAAACAAGTGACACGTGGCAGCCTGTGATTGGGCCACGCGTCGCATTCCCATTCGCTGCCAACAAAACATGCCATATACCAACTGTCTGCCACGTCAGCGTACGGTCTGCCACGTCATCGACTGTACAGACTGTACGGACTTGTACAGTTAGCATCCCTTTTTTGCTTGTTTGCCATTTTGAACAGAACGCGATATCTCTCGCTCCCGACATTCGTTTGAACCAAAACGAGTTGCATTGGGTTCGCAACGACGAGACCTACGCTCTCGTCCGATTTGAAGCGATTCCGAACACTTTGAATTTTTGAGCAAAATTTGATCCCCTGATCACACCTCCCCATTGGAAAGCTTTTGGACCTCCAAAAGACTATATTCAGTCTATGTGAAGATGAGGGTAAATTTCCCTCA
>SNQJ01S0047614.1:64747-100010 GCA_010110895.2 Picea sitchensis
AAGGTTTGTTACAATATGTGGCGACGTTTCTTCCATTTCCCATTACTCACATTAATCTTTTATCAATTTCGTACTTGCTTTGGTAGGTAAGATTTTGAGTGAACATATTCATGTTGTACTAGTATGATAAATATTGGTTTTGTGATATATGTCTTATTAAGATTAACCTTTTATCAATTTGGTACGGGCTTTACTAAGATTTTGAGTAAACATATTCATGGTGTGATAATATGATAAATATTGGTTTTATAATATATGGTATAAAAAGGAAGGTAAGTGCATGGTTGTCTCTAACTTTGAATAAAGAAAAGATTTAGAATATGTCTGGGATTATGTATAATGTATAATGAGGTGATTTTTAATTATTATTTTGTAAGGTTTTATTGTTCTTAAAGAAAAAAGAGATTGTAAAGTCATAGTGATTGGAGATTTCATGATAATTATAAGAGCTCTATATTATTGGACTTTCCCATTTATTGTCCCTTTTATTAGACTCTGTTAACGAGTTATCTTTGTTGGGGAGGAATTTGACACAATAGAATTCTACCAAGTCCTTCACAAACTCAACTCAGAGCAGGATAAACAAGCAAATGCGAGGGTTCTCCTTGGTGAATGTTGTTTAAACACAAAAGAGGGGGCATTCCATTACTCACCAAGTGTTCACTAACATGAGTATCGCTAAGGGGGGAGACCCTTAATCTAACACTCACCTTAGCATGCAAATGGTGAGGAAGAAATTAAACATTTGACATTAACCAACCTCATAATCTACTTACTTTTTCTCCTTATGTGCAATATTAAAGGTATGGAGGTAGGGACAACTCCAACATGTGGGATGAGTTGGTGGAACAAATGCTGACATGTCAAAGGGTATTGTTTGTCCATAGAAGAAGAGGTTGAAAACTCATCTAACTATGTACACCTAGGTCACAAGAAACATTAATCCTCATGCACACACAACCATGACACATTGTCATTGTTGCAATCATTGTTGTATCCTTTGTGATATGAAGGACTTGTAGAAAGGCCTTAAACAATGTGAGAAGGATGTGGTAGAAATTAATGTCAATGTTGCCTACTCGACTCTAGAGTTGAATTGTAGCAAATAAGGGTTTACATGTCAGCTAAAGGAAATTAACAAGATTAGGGATCAATGTGTTGTGGAAACTGGGGAGCATATACTTAGTGTGAGAGAATGGAATGTAGAGTTCCATGCCTTCATGGCAGTTTTTAGGGGGAAACAAGTAGAGATGGCCTCTATTATTGCATTGTTGTAGTCTTTGGTTAGATGCATGGTGACCCACATGAACCTACTTGCGAATATCACAATGTCTCCTCCATCTAATACATTGGACACCTTCTTGGACTTTACTTCCCATGTCATACTTTGGACATTCATGGACCCTCATGTTGTCCATCTTGTGAATGCCGCTAGAGCCCCTCTAGACCACTTTGTTTCCCTTGTTGAAGCTCCACCTAGGATAACCACTAACAACATAGGGAACAAGGAAATGACACATGAAGACTCAACAATGTAGTGGACTTGGATATTGAAAGTTGCTTCAGACATTTTTAATTTCTAGTTTTTTACTTCTAGTTTTAGAGTATGTTTTTCTCTTTTTTGTGTTTTTACCAGGCCAATATGTTCAGTAGTACAAATGTAGATCTGTGTCCAGATGGACCTAGAGAAACAATTTAAGTTATTAATTTTTTGAATGGATTATCTGTAATGGAAGACTTGGGGCTAAAGGTTCGAGACCTACCTCCCATTTGGTAAGCTCGAGGTGTATGGTTTGGCTACAACCATTTTAATATAAAATTGTACCATTTCCAAGAAAAAAATGGTATAAGAAAACACAATTCTTGTTAATGGTGAGAGAAAAATTAAAATTTCTATTCATCATGGTTATTATTATAGTATCATATTTTATATTTTGTAGTTAATGAATAATATGATGGCATATTAATGTGATGGTTATTATTATAGTATTATATTGATATTTTATAGTTAATAAATAATAAGTGTATTTTTGTAAATTAAGTAGTCAAATTATTGTGTAGAGGGGTTCATTTCCCCACAAACAAGGGATCTCATACATTAATTTGGTGTTTAATTAAACTGTAATCTTAAAAATATATTATTATTATTATTATGAAGATTAATATTATTTTATTATATTTTGAAATTTTATATTTAATGTATAATATAACAACATATTAATATGATAAGTATTACTCTTATGATAATGCAATCTAAAAAACATATCATTAATAATGAAATGAAACTTATAATCTGTATTAATGTGTGTTAATGTAATTAATGTGTAATATAATATTTACAAATAAAATTATAAATTATTTTTAAAAAATAATAATCTTACACCACTCTCACACAAATGAAGAATCTAACAAGATTTGATTTGGAAATCTCTATGAACTTAGCATAAGAACATCTACTATTTGAACTAACTCTTAGTGCTATAATTATATATAAATTTATACTAATGTGATTATTTTATTAATATAATGCTTACCCTAATGTGATAATGAGTGACTTGCATGAATGTGGTCCTAAACAATTTATCTTAGCCAAATGAACAAGACTATTTAATTTATAATATCTTACTCTTAGAGGTGAATTCGATGAAATGAAAAGTTTTGGTTGTTACTTTTAAATGGAAGATAAATGCATTAAATAATTTACCAATTTAAAACAAAATATGTTTATAATAATAATAATAATTTAAGTTAAGGTTATAGTTTAATTAGATGTTAAATTAATTTATGAGATTTTTATTTGTGAGATAATGGAATATTTTTGTTATAATAATTAGATTATTTAATTAAAAATGTACGTTTATTTTTTCTTAATTTAAACATATATTTTTTAAACATTAAAACCACTCAAACTAATTTCAAATAGGTTAAACATTAAAACCACTAAAGCTAATTTAAAATTAAATAATGTGTTCATATTTACAACTTAGAAGCACATGAAAAGATATTTTTCTTAATTTTAAGACATATATTTTAAAACATTAAAACCACACACAAACTAATTTCAAATAGGTTAAACATTAAAACCACTAAAACTAATTTAAAATTAAATATTAATTAATTTCATATTTAACTTAAAAAACTATAAAATAAACTAATATAAAGATACATGGTGACAATTAAAAAAAGGCTAACCCCTTTTAAAAAAAATCTATGTACACTTCACCATGTGAATTTTCTATTGAGTTTATCTTTGGCTTTTTTAAATCTATGTAGACTTCACCATGTGAATTTTCTATTGAATTTATCTTTGGCACATATATATATATATATATATATATATATATATATATATATATATATATATATATATGTATATATATAGGGATGGTTATAAGATAATACATGGTTGACGAAGTGCTCATATGATAAAGTTTAGATATGAAACTAATTATTTTTATAATAATAATAATTTTATTAATGGTGGTGTTAATATTTATTAGAGATGAATTTTGGTTTATTAGATTTGAAATGATAAAATATTATTAGAATTAATTTAAAATTTTATTTTTTATGTTTTAAATTTTCTAGAAAATGCTTTTAAAATTTATATGGTTTTGTGATGAGTTAAAAGGTTAAGAATGTTAACATTGTTACACATATTTTGCAATTGAGATTTTAAAATTTATATAGTTTTGATGAGTTAAAAGGTTAAGAATGTTAACATTGTTACACATATTTTGCAATTGAGATTTAATGTGCATGTATGCATGGTATTTTAAGAGAAAATATTTTTTATCCTCCAACTTCTTAGTATTGCAAAGATGATAGATTTTTTCATCCCATGACATTTTAGGAATTATCCAATGCTCTGATTCACTATGGATCTTGTGAGAGTTTGTTATTATTTTAGCAATGTTGATTAAATTCTTCCTTACGCTAGTTAACATAAAAATATACTTTTGATCTTCTATATTAGTGTTAATGATCTCTTTATAGTATCTTATTTTATTATTATCCTCTATTTCTTATTGCACCACAATTTCTCCTTAAATTTAGAGGTAATAGTATTTTTAATGGTATCAATACTCGAGTGATCTCCTCCTCTATTCTTCAATGATTTAGCCGAGACTTAGCATCTTTATGCTAACCCCTCTTGAGATGCAAGTAACTTTGACTAGAGTTTGAAGTAATCTTAAGAAACCCATTTTCTTTCATGTTAGTTGTCTTGTGCTTGTACATTAGGTACTTAGTCACAACCATAATCTCTATGGGGGAAAGATCTGCTTTATGAGGAGGATAGTACATGGACATATTTCTTTTAATTTTAAGATTATAAATTATAAAACACTTTTTGAATTGCTTGATCTTTCTCGACTATTCTCTATAGATGCCACAACCCCAAACTTCACATGTATGTAAGAGATAGGGATGGCAAGATTCTCAAAGATGAGTTTCATTTTTTCCCACAACTAGAAGTTAGTTGATTTACAATTATTTTCAAGGCCAAAATAGGCTTTCCACCCTCCATTAATCCTGTTCTGAATGCTATAGTTCTAGTTAAGCTTGTGATGAAGACCGACTTCGAGATATTTGTATGAAGTAACTTCCTCTAAGTTGTTGTTGTCATACAAAAAAATAGTGTAAGTAGTCTTTTTGGATTCGATAATCAAAACCTTTTTTTTGTTAGTGTTTATTGTCATACCCATGCTAGAATGTAAATCCTTGATAATTCTTAGTTGTTTGTCAAGGTGAGAGGGACACTTCGCCATAAGAAGAATATCATCAATGTTAAGAAGAAGGCTGATGATTATTCGAGTTAAAGTAGTGCCGACACAACCTGCTTTTTCCAAACATGCCTTTAACTTGTCAATATAAATGCTAAAAAGAGTAGGGGACAAGGACATCCTTTCTTAACTCCTATACTACAGGTAATCTCTTCCAACCAATTGTTAATGTTCTTGAACTCAACAATAACAATTTTATACAACCTTATCACAATAACCCTCATCTCAAATGGAATCTTTAACTCTTCTAATCTATCCCAAAGGTTAATTCTAGGCATTATGTTAGATGCTTTCCTAAAGTCAATGAAGTAACACAAAATATTGGTTTAATTGTTGCAACATTTCTCTACAATAATCCTAATCTTAATTAGATGGTTCATGGTGAAATGATAACTATTAAAATTGAACCGAACTCTCATTTTATTAATGTTTTAACCATATGATAATATTTTTTTTTCAAAATAATTCCATACAACTTAACTAAAAACAATTTAAAATTCAAAATTAATTATCAATTTAACCAATTTTATTTTAATAAATTATAAATTTCAATATATTATAACAAACTACCTTGACAAAGGAATAAAGAGAAAAATTGGGTACATCACCTCAATGTTTATTTAAATTCCACGGTGTTTTTTAATGGGTGAGCTTTATATATTTGATTTATGTGCATACATGATTTTTTTTATTGGTTCCATTGTAGCGATTTTAATTGTGGGAGCTAATTGAGTGTGAAGAATACAAAGTGTGCCATAGTGTAAGAGATATGTTATGGTACTTTTGCTGACATGTTTTCCTGACACCCATCAACTAGGTGATTGAAGTGAATATTTGAACTTATGTCTTTTTCAAATGGAGACTATTTTTTTTTCAAATTTGGAAAGTGCCAAATAACCCTCACTTGTTGATCATGAAGACCCAACAAGTTTTAAATCAACTTTAATATTGCAATTATTCAACATGAGAGGCCAACATGGATGGTTTCTCTTTGAAACAAAAATAGGAGAAAAGAAAAAGATAATAAAAGAAATAAATAGCTTATGTCCATCTTCTCACTGAATAGCCCTATGTCTCAGCTTCGTCCAACATTTTACAGAATCTAAAACATAGGTCATATGCCCAAGATATGACAATTTCTCCCCACATTCTGTTTCCCCATACTTAGCGATTTAAGCCATTTTCTTTACTCTCCACTCTCCATACCTGGTCATTTTCCCCTTACTCTCCATACTTAGCCATTTCCTCGCCCCATACTTAATGATTTTCTTCATTTTCCTTCCTCTTTTCTCTCCACATTTCCTCATTTTCCTTCCTCTATACTCTCCATATTTAGTCATTTTCCTTCCTCCTCTTACTCCACACTTAGCCATTTTCCTTCTTTCCACTCTACTCTCCTTCCTCTCTACTCTCCATACTTAATTTTACCGAGTTTTACACTTAGTTTTTACTAAGTCTTATACTAAGTTTATTTTTTACTTTTGAATGCAGATGCCATACCCTCATTTCCACCTTCCACTCCTACCCCGCAACCCACATTTCTGCAACCCACATTTCCTTAATACTCAATTTGCACTTCCCACTTCCGCATTACCCAAATTGCACCCTCATGACTAAGTTAGTTATTTTACTGAGTTTTACACTTAGTTTTTACTAAGTCCTATACTTAGTTTATTTTTTATTTTTGAATGTCGATGTGGGAGCCCATATTATGATTTTTATACATCATCCTAGAACCCCACAATTCTCAACACTTAGTCATTTTTACTTAGTTTTACCGACCCACATTACCCTACCTCTACATTGCCCTATTTCTAGGAAATTTTATTTTCCAATTTTATTATTTCATGAAATTATTCATTATATTCCTAAGTGTTTTCCCTTTCCCCTCATTTGGCATATTGGGACATGTGGCAGTGACGTGGACCTACCATATTGGGGCACATGGTAGTGACTTGGACCTACCATATTGAGACATGTGGTAGTAATATAGACCTTTCCTTGTGTGACACGTGGTAGTGAGGTGGACCTATCACATTTTGACACGTGGCAGTGAGGTGGACCTACCCCCTGGTGACACTTGGATGATATTTATTGGACACATAGATGACTAGGAAAATGATTTGGCATGATGACTAGGCGATGGCATGGCAACCAAAAATTACACTGTGCATAAGCTACGAAGGGATCCATAGTTCTCTCTATTTCACAAACAAATAATATGTGGATGCATTTTGCTTATAAACATGTATGATAACTATTCCCCAATACATATGGGATAAATGGGGCATATTTTTAATCAAGGGATCGAAATTCACGAGCATAGATCAACGATCGCCGAGTCTCTGTCTTTCGGAGGCTATAACTTTTGATCACGATGTCCAAATTGAGCAAACGATAGCTCGTTGGAAAGTTAGAGATCTGAATAAGACTTTGGAATTGGTTTTAATGGATTAAATAATGACTATAATTCCCTAAAAATTAAAATCACATTCATGACTATTTTCCAACTTGGGAATGCGTTATTTTTGGAAAATATTTATTGAAAGAAATCCCCGAGCTTCTAAAGTGGGTCCCAATTGATGGTACAAATATCCAGGTTTACATTTACGAAGGGGAAAATAAAATCCTAACTCTAACCCTAAATAATCTTCAAGAATATTATAAAAGAAGAGGTAAAATACATTTAAGGAGTTGGTATGTTGGTTATTGTTGGCAGTCGAGAGTTTTTGCAACGTTGGAGAGTTCGCAAGAAGCAAGTTTTTCCTTTCCAAGATTTTGTGAATTAGCTTGCCTAACTTTCTTCCTCATATTTATTTCTTCTTGATTCTTTCCATCAGGTTTTCCATGTATGATTGGAAACATGAAGATTTGAGTTTGATCAGTTATTTCTCTAGATTCTTCCATTCATTTCTCATTATATTTCAGGTCCAGAGGAGCAAAATCCTTGCTTGTAAAAATACAAATGCATTTAATTCAATTTATCTAATTGTCATTGAAATCTTGTTGAGCTTGTTTCATCCCTCTTTTATTAGACATTATTAAGCTTGTTACATTTGAGATATTATTATAAATGTCTCCTATAAATAACTATTTCGGGGCATTATATTAGTGATTTCTCAGACTTTGAGTCTAAAGTATGCAATTTCAAATTTATTGTCCATCAAAATCATTTTTGAGTTGTAATGAAGTGATCATGTAAAGTTATTTGGTGACTTATCCATTTTACTTTTCTTTCATCTTGCAAAGTCATAGTTGATTATGGGTTCACATCATTTCAAAAGGAAGACATAGTATTTGTTGAAAGAAGACTCCAAACCTTGTAAATACAAATCTCTACAAACATATTTATCTCTTTTTCTTGAATGATATGATGTGCTTGACAAGTACATATGTATATAACAACTTGTATATTTGCATGTAAGAGTATTTATATAATGGTTTCATTGGAAGATTTGTTGGGATTTTCTATTGCATGCATTTAAGTTCAGAAGAACAATCTTCCATGTATCAAGAAAGAAGACTACCACCTCTATAAAAACGTACGAGTATTTATCCTCATGATGTTATCTTAAAGACCTTAAAACAATCTTTTAGATAAACATTTTTGGTGACTCCACTGGGGATCGATTCTTTTTCAAGAAATCTAATACTTTTTAGGATTAGATATTATTGGAAAACTAGAAGCTGTGTGGTCAAGTCCTTGAAAAATATCCAACAGATTGTTTTAAGATGAAGTGGGTTCTTGAAAACCTTGTTCAAGGAGCATCAAATGGCCTTGAATACATGTTATTGAAGTTTTAGGCACAAGTAAGTTATGCCAACTTCTACAGAACCAAAGAACCATCCAAGATTTGAGAGGATACCCTAGAGACTCCACCAAAAAGATTCCATAATTTCAAGAAGATCTATATGAGGACTCCTCCAAGGAGTTTCTTTCATGTTGTGATGATAATTTTTCCTTCCCCACCGAGCCCAACAAAATTTTTTCAATTTCTGGTAAAGGGAGAAGGTACCCAAAGAAAGAAACGATTGCACATAAGTCCACTCAATTTGCAAGGAGACGTTCATCCCTTGCCAAATATTTCCATGGACAAGTTTCCCATGTTATTTGGAAATAATTTAGAGGATGCATAGAAGCATCTAGTTAAGTTTGATAGTTCTTGTGATATTTATAATGTGGTTGAAGATGATGTTGCATGTTGATTGTTTATCTTAACTCTTAAAGGAAATGCTAGTGAACGGTTTTATTCATTGCTTCCTAGAACCATCACTAGTTGGGATGTATTAGAAAATTTATTTGTCGAGAAATATTTCCCAAGGAAAGATCCATATTCTCTTTTCTTGAAGTTGGCTTAAATCCAGATGAATGAGTAAGAGACAGTGAAAGATTTCACTTTTAGATTTATGAAAGTACTTCATGAGATTCCTCAAGACATGTTTCCAAATGATGTCATCATTTTTAGTTGTTATGAAAATGCCTTGCCCATGACTCTAATATTTTTACTAAAGCAAGAGGGAAAGTGCAGTTGGAAAGAGTTAATGTAGCGAATTCAAGTCATTGAAAGAAATATTCATGAAACTGGTGCTAATCTCTTAAACTTCCCAATATTGCTCCAAGACAATGGAGAAAAGGATTTAGAAGAAAAATTTGATGAATGATGTGAAATTTTTTTTTAGATTGGATTTTGTTCCTAAAACTGAAAGTGAGAACCATAATGTCTCAAGTCAAGAAGAATACTATCTTCCACATAATCCATGGGAGGGAAATTTTCACCTCTCATATGCTCGATTTCAGAGTAATGATCGCAATGAATTTAAGGACATATTTGTAGAACCTCCACAAGATGTACATGAAGCTTTCAATCAAGATGGCCATAGTGAAAATTTTGCAATGGGTTCTCAAATGCCACAACCAGTTTATACAAATACAA
Source organism: Picea sitchensis (assembly GCA_010110895.2). Classification (NCBI taxonomy): domain Eukaryota; kingdom Viridiplantae; phylum Streptophyta; class Pinopsida; order Pinales; family Pinaceae; genus Picea; species Picea sitchensis. The sequence continues at coordinate 74,466 of SNQJ01S0047614.1, forward strand.
AAGAGGAATGTCTACATTGGATGAACAAGAGTGATGATAAAAGTTATCATTTTACATGAAACCTTCAAGCTATTGATTTCTTGTCCAGAGCAAAGTTTAATGAGGAAGTGATCTTCCAAACATCAAAAGAAGAAGGGCATTTGCAATAAGAGGTTCCACGGGTGGTATATTTTTTTTGAATACAATGAGATTGTTGGTGAACAACAAAATACAACCCTACAATTATCCACAAATGTTCAACAACAATTTATCTTTGCAACCTCACCATGGAAATTTGGTCATTGTATGATGAAATAATATCTCCAAAACATGGCCAATGAAACAACACTCTCAATCAGGGATGGGAGTAATTAGATTAATTGGTTATGTGCATGGCTACATTGGAAGTCTACTTACACTTAAAAACATCTCTTCTCTCCAAGTAGCTTAGGATAGGTAGATTTAGTTTTCTCATGTATATAATTTTTTTCTTTTAGTAAAGTTTGCCTAATAATCGTTTGATGGATTGAGATAATGGTTTGGGGATGACTCCATGGCCCAATGGATAAGGAAATTGGTCTTGTTCTGGGTCTTGAACAACCCGTAGGGGGTCATTGTCCCACAGTTGGAGCCAAATGTTGATGTGTTTTCCTAACACCCATCAACTAGGTGATTGGAGTGAATATTTGAACTTATATCTGTTTGAAATGGAGACTAAAATTCTTTTCAAATTTGGAAAGTGCCAATTAACCCTCACCCGTTGATCATGAAGACCCGACAAGTTTGAAATCAACTTCAGTATTGCAATTCTTCAACATGAGAGGCCAATAATGATGATTTCTCTTTGAAACAAAAAGAGGAAAAAAGAAAAATATACTAAAATAAATAAATATCTTATGTCCATATTCTCATTGAATAGCCCTATGCATCAACTTATTCCATCATTTTACGAAATCTAAAACATAGGTCATATGCCCAAGATATGTTAATTTCCCCCCACATTTTGTTGCCCCATACTTAGCCATTTAATCCATTTTCCTTACTCTCCACTTTCCATACTTGGTCATTTCCCCCTTACTCTCCATACTTGGCCATTTCCTCACCCCAGACTTAGTGATTTTCCTCATATCCATTTCCTCACCCCATACTTAGTGTTTTTCCTCATGTTCCTTCCTCTCTACTCTCCATATTTCCTCATTTTACTTCCTCTATACTCTCCACACTTCATAATTAGTCATTTTCCTTCCTCCCTGTTGAGGGAAAGGCATGGATTACCTTACTCAATCATTTTCGAATATTGCCTGGCTAGGACAAGATAGTCAGGAATGTCACTCGGGGTTTTATAGCGTCAAGATATTCTCCCAATCCGCAAGTATTAATTACTAGGATTGCGACTGATTTATTAATGGAAAGAATGCTGCAATATAAATTAAAATTTATACAAGTTTTTGTAATGAACACAGATTTTACGATAAAGTAAGCATGGAGATCAAAAAGTGAAAAATAACCAAGTCACAAATACACATATATGAGACATAATAGCAATCTGATTTTATTTCATTATGAGATATAAAAAGTGTTTTTCTCTTTACAAAAACCCTGCGAGGGCATGGACCAAAGTTTGATTTAGAGATCCTCGATGAACACCATACAAAAAGACTCTGTCAATAAATTAAAACTAAAATTTATAATCTGGATCAACTTTCCACAAACTGCTGCCATTTTGACTCTGCAAGATATCCTTCCTTAACCATGAAACTTAATTCACAAACATACAAGAATACAAAGACTATCAAGGATGGATCAACACCTCTAAAAAAAACATCTAAAAAGTTTGGTTCAGTCTTGAACCTTGTTGTCTACAATAATACCCTACTGTCAAAAAGAGAACTAGGCTTTGAATAAATAAAAAATGAATGAAAACTGAAACTATCTCATGCAACCAAAGAGAAAACCTTAGTCTTGCTTTCTCCTTCTATTCTCCTCTTGTCTATTCTTCTCATTCAACTTTTATTCTTTCCAAATAAGTTGAAGTAGTTCACCTACTTTCTTTAGTTAAGTTGATTTAACTTAACTAATTAGTGTAAGAGAAATAAATAATAATTATATAGTTAAGGGTCTTTAATTAATAATAACTAGGTAGGTGGGAACCCTTGTGACTCTCGTCATTTCTTCCTTTCAAATCATAAAATATAATACAAAAAGGATAATCATTTTGACCACATGCCACCCTTGTAGCTCCCTTAAATATCTTTCAATCTGGATATCTAAATATCATAAATAATTTATATCATATCCACAAAAATATATAAATATCCACATCATCCACATTATCCACAAAATACCAAAATAGAGCTTGTTGTCCAAAAATACTGAAAACCACTAAGCATTGTCTTCATCAACTGAAATCATAAAAACATAATCTAAAAACCATATTTGCCACTTTGTGAGGCAATTTTCCTTTTTTCACTGTTGTTTCCCTTTGACTTCTCGGAAGTAGCCCGTTGTTGGTTAGACCCTTGGGGTTGTATCTCGTTGATCACATGGGAAAAATCATCCTTCAAATGCATGCGAGAAGACACATATCTTGAGGAATCATCGGAGGGAGAAGATGGGGATGCAACTACTTTTCCTTTTACTTGCACATGTTGGGGAATATCAATTTTTAGTCTCTTACTGGCATGTGAAGATTGAACTGGAGAAACAACAAGGGGAATTTGGACATTGGGATTGACAGGTGGTGTAAAAGGAAATGACATAGTGGGCCAACCATGATGGTGAGAGACAGGAGGGTTGACGATCTCTTTCCATCCATCATTTGCGGGGACTTTAGAATGCAAGGATACATGTGGAGGAACAAGAATTCCAGGGATGTTCTGAGGAGGCTGGAAAGGGGGTCTTTCTGGTCGAGGGTGCACTATTCCATGGCCAATCCAATTAAAGAACCCAACTTGGAACAATTGGTTCAATTCTTGAGGATCAACGTCAAAATGGATAGAAAATCTAGGCCTCCTATGGCCTTGGTTCCAATTTCCCCTGCTTCTGTTATTTTTGCCATTGTTTCCCCTATTGAAAAAGATCATCATGAGCAACAGTTCATCAATAATGAGGATCTTAATAAACCATACATGACACTTTTCTTACATGAATAAAAAATTGGGTAAAAAATTGACACAAGATACATGCAAATCCATCCATAACAAACCATTTATTAATTGCCAAGTGAGCAAGGGGTGGTAGGGTTCATGGGAAATATGGAGGGAGTGTAATTAGTGGAAAATGATAGAATGACAGGGGATCAAAATACGAATATTGTTTAGCAATTAATAAAAAAAAAAAACTGTGTAATAAAATATTAAAATATCAGTTGCCAACCCTTGCTATGTTATCCCTTTGTCGCTCTTACACAAACTTTTCCTTTTAAATTTATTTCACAGAACAAGTATGCAATAAGTGAAATCAAGATTATGAGGGGAATGCCATTAGCGGAAAATGATAGAATGTCAGGGAATCAATATGGATACCGTTCAATTGAAAATAAATCAAAACATATCTTTGTCTAGACCTTCAAAGTTTAATAGTGTTCCCTTTTCAAAACAATAATTCAAACTGGTATTTTCTTTGACAAATTTGCTTGTTGGTTTCCAAATTATTTTACACAATAATCTATATTCCCAGAATTATTTAATAACAATAGCCATTTGTATTCACATTAACATTATATGACAGTCATAATGAACAACATTGCAATCGCTATAAGAAACCACAAAATCCTTTGAGCCACGACCATAACATTAACTTCAATACCTATCCTTTAAAACCAACAGGAGCACATACAATGTTGAAAACCAACTCATATCCATCATTTATTTAACCACTGTTTGACACATTAAATCTGGACGTTATAACTCTTATTCGGGCCTCAAACATTTCACACACATGTGTCACTTTTATACAATCAACACAATGATTGAACAAAAAATAACATTCAATACTTTGATCACCAACTTCAAATAAATAAGTGGGTACATATCTCTTCCAGAATTACCAAAAAAAGGACCCAACAAAATCGTGCCCAAGTAACCGAGAACACACAATGCTCCCATCAACTTCAACTGGAGTAAATACGATTTCAAAGTAATATTTAGGGTTTAAGACAACAAGTGGAAGGTAAGAACAGGCGGTTCGACCAAAGAGTTTAGTATTTGAATGGCATAGACAACTCATTCTGTAGGTGCCCTATCAAAATTTACCACAGAACAATAACATGTAATATTGCTCTCAACTGTAAGGGTTTCAAAACAACATACTGCAACTTCCAACATAAAAAAAATGGAGCCAACCCCTTTAAAAACATTTCATAAAGAGAGACCAATTATAAACCCGTGCTCGACCAAAAACATGAATAATTCTTTCGTCAACCTCTGGGTGGCATGTTTTCCTATTGTGTAATGTTTACCAGGCAACGATGAGGTAGGGTTATAACAAGAAAGCTAACAGTTCATGGTTTTACCAAGATAAGGCACAAAATGTTCAAACCTTCCATCATAAAAAACCACAGATTCGAACATGGTGTGGGCATATTTAGTCACAGAGACCAGTAATGTCCAGATATAGATGGGGCATTCACAAAGCCCAGAGTTTAAGAAGACTATGATAACCAACTTCCACAGAGAGGCCAGACCCGAAAACCAAGCCATGATCAAGCAGGCTCCACTGCAATTTTGATTCAACAACCATGCGAAGGATTACACACAATAAGAAGACCACGACCATTTTCGTTTTTAAATGCCAACAGTCCAGAACAACCATCATAAGAAACCAAGGACACAACCCCCCAAAAATAGTTCAAAACATCATAACAACCTTAGAATCACACAGACCACGAGCAACCAGAGCCAAAATTTGATTCAAAGGGAAGAGTAACTCTCATGAATGGAAAAATAAGAAAACCCATGCCTGGAAAAGTCTGCGCGAGGAGAAAACCGAGACTGTATACTTCCTTCATGACTGAGCAAGGTGGAGCAACAACAACTATCAAAGCCAAAACAATGCAAGAATGACTAGGGTAACGGGCTCGAGGGGAGTTTGAGTGACGTGTAGTAAATGCACACCACTTTTCCCTTCCAACTTCATTGAATTCTTAGTACGAGGCAAGCCCACTCACCATAACACTACACCATTAACCAACCAAAAACCCAAGATGCCATATCACTTTTGCAAAGTGCGCCACCCCTTGGTAATATTAAACTTCTTCAAATGACCACTTGCTAGGAACAAAATCCAACATGAAACTCATATAATGCGCATGACCATAGTATCAATGGTTGAGATCACCCAAATTCTTACCATGAATAATACAATATCAAAACCAAAATTGAATTATAATTGTTTCATCGACAAGGCAACATATTTTATGAGGGATCATCAAATCCACTTAGTGCCATGTTTTAATCATCCAACCAACACATATTACCATAACATTTTAAACCACTACTAGAAGAAAAATAAACTGTAGAGAACCATGTTTCTACCATCACACAGACAGGAAAATATAAGCGTTGCTTATCCACCATATTCTAATGAGTATAACAAGGGGTTCCCACCTAGTAGTTTATTAATAATATAGTTAGATAATAAAGTTTGACAATCATTTGAGAGCATAGTATTCATCGTTGTTCTTTTAAGCATCAACATTCCCCTTACTCCATACTTAGCCATTTTTCCCATTTTCCCTTCTTTCCACTCTACTCTCCATACTTAGTCATTTTTCACTACTCTCCATATTCCTTTACACTACTCTCCATACTCCTATACTTAGTCAATTTCACGAATGAGTATGTGGGAGCCCTTCCCTCATATTCACCTTCTACTCCTATCTCGACAACCCGCATTTATTCAATACTCAATTTGCACTTCCGACTTCCGCATTAGCCAAATTGCACCCTTCATGATTTAGTCATTTAATTGAGTTTTACACTTAGTTTTTACCGAGAATTATACTTAGTTTATTTTTCAATTTTGAATGCGGATGTGGGAGCCCATACCCTCATTTCCACCTTCCACTCCTAATCCTGCAACCCACATTTACATAATACTCAATTTGCACTTCCCACTTCAACGTTACCCAAATTGCACCCTCATGATTTAGTCATTTTACTGAGTTTTACACTTAGTTTTTACCGAGTCCTATACTTAGTTTATTTTTTACTTTTGAATGTGGATGCACAGGCCCATCTTATGATTCTGCACAATTTTGTTTTCACATCTTATGATTCTACGCAATTCTATTTTCTGATTTTATTATTTCATGAAATTATTCCTAAGTTTTATCCATTTCCCCTCCTTTATCATATTGGGACACGTGGTGGTGACGTGGACCTACCATATTGGGGCACATGGCAGTGAGGTGGCCCTATCCCTAGGTGACATGTGGAAGTGAGGTGGACCAATCACATTGTGACACATGGCAGTGAGGTGGACCTACCCCTGGGTGACACTTGGATGATATTTATTGGACACACAGATGACTGGGAAAGTGATTTGGTATGATGATTGGCGATGTCGTGGCAACCAAAAGTAACATTGTGCACAAGCTATGAAGGGATCCATAGTTCTCTCTATTTCACACAAAAATAATATGGGCATGCATTTTGCTTATAAACATGTATGAAAACTATTCCCCAATACATGTGGGATAAATGGGGTGGGTTTTTAATCAAGGACTCATAATTCACATGCATAGATCAACAATTGTTGAGTCTCCATCTTCTAGAGGCCATAAATTTTGATCCCGATGTCCAAATTGAGCGAATGATAGCTTGTTGGAAATATAGAGATGCAAAGAACACTTTGGAATTAGTTTTCATGGCTGAAATCATGACTATCACGTGCTGAAATTTAAATTACGGTTGGGACTATTTTCTAGTTTGTCGACGAGTTATTTTGAAAAGTTATTTATTGAAAGAAATTCCTGAGCTTCTAAAGTGGGTCCCAATTGATGGCACATATATCAAAGTTTATATTTACAAATGATAAATTAAAAAAATAATTCTAACACTAAAGAAGCTTCAAGAATATTATAAAAGAAAAGGTGAAAGACATTCAAGGGGTTAGTCTATTGGTTATTATTGGCGGTCAGGGGTTTTTGAAGCGGTGGAGAGTTCACAGGAACAAAGTTTTTCCTTTCCAAGATTTTTTGAATTAGCCTACTTGACTTTCTTCCTCATATTTCTTCCTTCTTGATTCTTTCCATCAGTTTTTCCATGTATGTTTGGAAATAGGAAGATTTGATTCAGATAAACTCTTTCTCTAGATTCTTCCATTCATTTCTCATGATATTTTAGGTCAAGAGGAGCAAAGTCCCTGCTTGTAAAAAGGTAAATGAATTTAATTCAATTTATCTAATTGTCATTGAAATCTTGTTGAGGTTGTTTCATCCCTCTTGTTTCATACATTGTTAAGCTTGTTACATTTGGGTTATTATTATAAATGTCTCCCACAAAGAACCATTTCAGGGTATTACATTATTGATTTTTCAGACTTTGAGTCTAAAGCATGTGATTTCAAATGTATTGTCCATCAAAATATTTTTTGAGTTGTAATGAAGTGATCATGCAAAGTTATTTGATGATCCATCCATTTTACTTTTCTTTCATCTTGCAAAGACATAGCTGATTTTGGGTTCACATCATTTCAAAAGGAAGGAAGAATATTGTTGAAAGAAGACTCCAAACCATGTAGATACCAATCTTTGCAGACATATTTATGTCTTTTTCTTGAATGCTATGATGTGCTTGACAAGTAAATATGTATATAACAACTTGTATATTTGTATATAAGAGTCCATACATAATGGTTTCATTGGAAGATTTGTTAGGATTTTCTATTGCATCAATTTAAGTTCAAAAGAACAATCTTCCACGTATCAAGAAAGAGGAGTACCAACTCTATAAAAATGTAGGAGGGTTTATCCTCATGATGTTATCTTAAGGACCTTAACACATTCTTTTAGATCAACAACTTTCACCTTCATCACATATTGCAAGAACTTAATGAATGATAGTGTGGGATAAACAACACTCAATTTGTCTTGCTTTTTGGTCTCTTTTTTTTTCTAATTTGATAAAAAATATAGTTGAAATTCTTAGTTGGATGTAAAACTATGATTTCAACGAATGCAAATTGAAATTTCAAACTAATTAGTGGATTCTGAATCTGTCAAGATGCTCAAAATTACAATTTGAATATCATAAATTGCCATTAGAGTAATTCTTCATCCACTGTATTCTGACAAATGTGGGATGATATGAATGTTGGATAGTCAACGCCATGAAGGAATGACATAACACCTTGTAGAAACAAGGATGAACTTGAAACACAGAGAATACCTTTGATTTTTAGAATAGATTTTATTTTAGACAAAATCAAAATTTTTTTGGTCAACAACATTTTGAAATATTTTGAAACTTCCAAACATACCCTTCATAAAAGGAACTATAATGTGGAAAGTTATTAATGTGAAAAGAATAATGATACAATTTTAAAAGTGTTTTTTTAATAATATGAATGAATATTGTTAGGGGTGGCAGGTGCAGGGGGAGTACTTTATTACTCCGAAGGAACATAGAAGCCAACCTTTGCATGAGGCCTTGGTCATTCTTCCAACAACTAGGTTGAGCCCTTGACTATATTCATGGGCTTAAAACTTCTTTGGGTAGAACAAAACAAAGACTTCATTGTAATTAGAGACTCTGAATTGGTCAAGCAACACGATTTAGAAATAACCTACCAAAGAATTGCCAAAGAAGGAGAAAAATTCCACACAATAGAATATTTCCATATCTTTCACCATCAAATTAGTAGGGCCGATTCCCTTGCCAAAGATGCTAGGAACCTAGTGCAAGGAAAACTCATGCATAATGGGTTCTCCACAATATAAAAAATTCCTTACACTTATGCATTTGGATTTTTTTTATTTTTTTTGATATGACCCTTCCCATCCTGATTCTCATGCCATCATCATCGGCCATACACTTGGCAAACTTTCTACGCCCACGCCTAATTAGAAGCACCACCTGGAACACTTCTCGAATAATACATACTCCATATTTTAAGTGGTATTTGATAGCACTTATGCTAGAATGTGGGAGATTTCCTTCCTTCGGTTATCTGTCATCATACATGTACCCTTTGATCATCTCTCTCCTGTCGAACCACATGGATATACGTGAGGTACATTGTTATTCTGGGATATATAGAGTAATCAAGGATGCTTGGCTCTATCCTTTGTTCATCAACTTTGGATTTTTCCACCACCATAGTTGGACGTTAGCCGCTTCTTGTTTTCTCGTTTGCATTAGCAGAAAATTTGAGCACTTCGGGACCATGAGAACCATGTGGAGATGTAGCAAGCCGTCTTGCCAATGCTCCTCTTGTGAAACAAGGATAATTAAAGACACTGTGTGGGATCAACGTCATGAATTGGATATTCAGAAGGGATAATTCACCCATATTGAGAAAAAACTCCAAGAAAAATAACAAAGGAACAATACGAAGACAACACTAATATTGAAGGTGGTGAACAAACATGCTCGCCAAATCCTCTTGCTTCAACAGGAAAATCAAGAATTCTGACATGCTCAGATCCAACGAGTTACACTTCAACAAACTCAAGTCTCCTCCAAACGCTCCCTAACATCGCATGAAGTTGAACAAAAGTTTCATCTCAGACAAGAACATATAGTGAAAGTAGAGCATCCGCAAGAAGTGGACACCACCCTCAAACTCAATTAGACAGGTTCTATGCTATGTCAAGTTTTTTTTATCTTTTACACTCCTTTATTAGAATTTACACTTGGAGAAACGATAACAATTTTGTAAAAAAAATAGAGTCACTTGGATGGAAAGAGATGGAACTCTCTTTCCAAAACAACATAGTTTCTATCCTTTTTGAAACTCATGTACTATCTTACGAGTCAACCTCTTTTTTAATACAAATCTAACCATTCTTGTTAAAAAAAAATATGAATGAGTATTGTTTTTTTTTGTAAGCTATCCTAAAGACATTATATTATCAAATTTGAGATATACATGGACTGTGTTGTTGGCCTGCCACTAGGGAAACCAGACCAACAACACAACATTAGATTGCCTGGAGTGATATGAAAATAGAGTCTTTTGAACATAAAAGTATGGTAAATTCTAGAAGGTAAGCTATCTCCTATGCTTATTACAAAAACTAACTGACCATGATAGTATGAGGGTTGACCACATGGTTGTTTGCCTCGATGGTCTACCCTTCTCGAATCCTCTTCCCTGACACCCGATACGGGGGACATGAATGAGTATTGTTAAATCTAGATATTTGTGTAAATATAATAGATATTATAGAATTTGAGTTTCTTTATTTGTAATATGTTCTTTTTTCAATATTTTCTCCATACAGATATTAGAATTTGAGTTATTTTATTGGCAATCCAATCCATTTTTAATATTGTTTCCATACACAAAGTATTGTGTTTTTATTTTTATTTTTATTATTTTTTACATTAGCGGTGAGTTCCCCATAGTTTGAGGGTGCTAGAATAACCTAATGGGATACCCTAGAATATCATAATGAGATGCTCACTACTAGTTTCCATGGGCTTTGAACCATGACCCCAATCTTGTCATCACTTAGTCCAGAACCAATTGGTCTCCATCGAGTATCATGTTATGCCATTTTATATAAGAGCATGGAAACTCAACTATGATGTTATACTAAATAATGAAAAACATATAAGTTATATTTTCAAATGTGATTGAATAGGTTGGAAGTGGACATATTTGCAAACATTCTAGCCAATTTGCATTTATTGGTGGTTTTTGAATTTTTTTTTGTCATAGAATCTTCGTTCCATTCCCTCCTTCCTCCCCCATCTCTTAATCTCCATCACTCCATTTATTTGTGTGCAACACTACTTCATCCCACATCCATGTCTTTTTTATTGTGTCCCTCCCACTATTCATCTCTCCCTTAATCTCACACAACCCATCCATGTAACCTATCTCCATCATAACTCAGTCATTCATTCATAATAATAATAATCTAATTTAATCTCATAGCCTAGTCGTACAACAAATTAGCGTACAATATCCCCCTATTTGTGGGACAAGGAACCCCTCCCTGCAACATTTTCATTACTAAGTTTATAGAAGAGTACACACCACACCCCACTCCACTCCGTCCCCTCATAATAACTTTTGAAAATTTTTGCAATAAGCCAATGGATAGCTCTCAATCACATCTCATGTAAGTGTGTCACTCTACTTTTCACTCTAACCTTTGGATATAGTCATCACATATACACATTCTTTTTCTTTTTTCTTCTTTTGTTTCAACATTAATATGGGTTTTTTTCTATGATTAATATATATTTAAGAGGGGTTAAGAAGGCCTTTTGTAATGTCCCCCATCTCTTGATGAAGAGGGTTGGAGAGACTCAATAGTCTAGATTTCCCCACTAGACTATAGTCTCAAGCATATCGGGGAAAAAGTCAACCATAAATTACAATATTCTAAAGTTAAGTTGACTTTGTGGAAAAAGGGTAACTCAACGAAGAAAAATAAAAAGATGAGTTAGGTTAAGAAATAAACCTAGGGGTAAACTAACTCAATGGAAGAACAGATTGGATCTATAAAGGAAAGGGCAGGGCACACTCCTTATTCATTCTGGATTATTATCTTATTTGCATTGGAGCTCTTGAGCACAATCACTTTTGAGGGTTTTGAGTCTAAAACCCTAGAGATCAACTCGGTGGTGAAAGATCCCACCTTCCTTGATCCAGGCTTGGTCTCGGAGGTGAAATAATCCTCCCACACCATTCTACAGTGTTGCAGGTTGGTTCTACAGGAATTTTCCAGGCTAGGGCGCAACCCAAGGGGGTTTCCAGCTAGGGGGCACACCATCTTGGAGATATTGGTTCGATCTGGAGGAAGTAGGAGGAATTTGGGAAAAGTAACACCTGAGTTTTCTTCGTAGTGTCCCTGGCATCATTCCTGGTCTATTCCAGAGGAGTTTATCCTTGCAATTTATTTATGTGAGCTTGGAAGGAATTAGAGAGAAGGAGGGCGCATTACAGAAAGTGTTTTTCAGTTTTTGGAGGCTCAAATCTTCATAGATTGGCTTGAGACTTCATCATCTTGGTAGCAGTGGCCTGATCTATGATCTAGTAGAGTTTGGTGGCATTTAGAGGTTCCTAGAGGGGAGAACGTACCCTCTTTGACTTTATCAAACCAGGGAGGGCACAATCCAGTTTAGGGATTGTTTATTTGGAAGAGCAACATTTCTCATATTAACTTGAGATTGGAACTAGAGGTTTCTATCACCCCGATATACATTATAGGTGAGTTTTGGATTATTTGGAGGTCAGGAAAGGGTGGGCCGAAACTTGAGGGTTTGAACGCATCCAGAGCAGGGCGCAACTGAGCCAGTCAGGGAGGTTTGACAAGGCATTGAACAATTTCTTCCATCTTCAGTCAGATCTGCTTGCTAGTGGCCTTTGGAGGCTTGGATATCTTCTCTTACAGCCTTTGAGAGGCATTTATCTTTGTATTGTTCTTCTTATTGTATCGGCTAGCATCCCATTTTGTTATTATTGGGGATTTCATCTAGATCTCCAAATCTCTTGTATACAGGGTCTCCTTACTATCTAAATAAAGGTCAGATCTGACATTGTTGATTCTCTACTGGTGTTTTTCTATCTCTTGTCTTGTTTATGATTGTATGATTCACATCTATCGGTCTATCAACATTGAATAATCCCATACACATGTTTACGGATACACCTGCAAATACATGAACAACATAACAAACAATAAACAATTAGTGTTTTGAGAAAAAAATTTGGCTCAGGAACATTACATTGGTATCAGAGCATTGATCCTCCCAGCCAGTGGGGGTTAGCACATGCAGAAATTCAGTGGCATTTACATGGGAAGACATAGGAAACAGACATGTGAGACAGAGGCCGAAATGGAAGGATCAGGTGAGGACAGTGAGCCACAGATTCTAGAAGGGTTCACTAAGGAGTTGCAACAATCCATAAACGTGACACAAAGCACCCTTGTGCATCATCTATAGGAGAACCCAGAAACAATATGCAGGGGACAGGTGGAAATGACAGAGGCTCTGAGAAAGGTAAGTGAAATCCACGAGAGGGTGTCACAACTCTTGATGAAGATGACTCATGGAGGGGAAGGTCCAGAAGTTTATGCTAATAGAGAGGCTAGTGGATCTCATGGAGGGACTAGACATCAACAGGAGCATCACCCCCATTATCACACTGAGGGATAGATCTATGGAGGAGGTGCACCATAGGGACAAACATACAACATGACCACCCCTAGACCCTATCTACCTACATTCTTGGATACACAACCACAACACAACTATGATGATGGGATTGAGGATAATTTTGAGCAGTATGTCAGGGAGTATCACTCCTTAAGTGGAGGGTTTCAGAGGCAAGTCACACTATATCAATATTGTGAGATCAAATTTAGGGGCAAACCAAAATGATATCAAAGGCCCAATTATAAACTGGAGCGTAGGGTAGACAAAATAGAAATCCCTTATTTTGATGGATCTTGTAAGGTGACAACACAAGAATGGTTGCAGAAGCTGGATGCCTACTTACAACTTAACCCCATGAGAGAGATGGATGCCATCAAATTTTCCACCATGTACTTAGATGGAAAGGCTCATGATTGGTGGTACCATGGGTTAACCACATTGGGTCACAATCATATTACATCTTACACAGAGTTCACACAGAGGCTCATTGACAGATTTGATCAAGGGGATCTAGAGCTACCTTTTAGGGATCTCACACAGCTTTGATAGACATGATCACCAGAGGCTTACATAGAAGAGTTACAGAGATTAGAAGTGATGGTACAAGATGTGTCTCAAGTGCGACTTATGATGCTTTTCACAAAAGGGTTGATGGAACCCTTGAGGGGTTGGGTCAAGGACTTTAAGCCTACCAACTTGCATGATTACATCTGGAAGACCAGAGACTTAGGTTCAGAAGCTAAGGCGAGATTCACCCCTAGACCTCCCAATCAAGGGGGTTGAGAGTAAAGACCTCCTATTAACCAAGGAGGAAGAGACCCAAGGGGGTTTTCCCGAGGAAGGGGCAGGATGCATCAACCCACTGGGAGGGAAATGATGAGGAAGAAGTTGTGTTTCACCTACAAGAAACCATGGGACCCAACACACAAGTGCATGGGTAAGGGAAAACCCCACTACATTGAGGTAATATCAGATGATGAGGGGGATGAAGATTTCGGCCACCTACAGAACATGGAGGCCAAAAATTCAGAATAGACAGAAGAGGAGGATGCTAGTCACGACCCTACAACAGATGAGAATGTAACCATTGCATCCATCAAAGAGGTACCTAAATTCAACACCTTAAGGAAGTGCTACAGGGGCAGAAGGTCTCATTTCTCATTGATGGAGGTGCCTTACACAACTTCATTGAATCAACATTACTGCAAAGAAGGCACATACCAACAATGGAATTTGAGGGATTCCGTGTGGAGGTAGCAGGTGGACACACCATGCCTTGTGATAGGTACATCCCAGGGATGAAACTTACCTTCGACGGACATGATTTGGCACGGGATTTCTATGTGATGGATCTTCCAAAAACAACTATCATCCTAGGAGTACAATGTCTTAGTACATTGGGGCTAATCACCACAAATTACAAAACCATGGAAATGTCTTTCATAGAATAAACAAAGAAGAAGGTGGTTCTCAGGGGTATGACAGGAAACACACCAAGGGTGGTGACAACAAAGCGCATGGAGGCCATCTTCTGGAGAGAAGACATCGCTTATGCAGCATAATGCAGAATTTCAGTCAGAGTAGACAAAAAGGGGGAAACACACACTAGAGATCAAGGAAATCATGGATAGGCAAACAAGGTCTTTGAGATTATACCACCAGGGGCACCACTAGATAGGGGGCTTGAGCACATCATAGAGTTGGAGGAGGGTGTGAAACCTATCATCACCACTCCTTACAGGCACCCCAATAAGTACAAGGACGAAATTGAAAAGGAAATTAAGGAGTTGTTGGATATGGGTCACATCAGGTCAAGCTCTAGTCCCTTTGCATCTTCAATAGTGCTAGTGAAAAATAAATATGGAACAATGCGCATGTGCATTGACTACATGGATCTAAATAAGAAGACAATAAAAAATAGATATACCATCCCATGGATTGATGAGCTATTGGATGAGCTCCATGGGGCAGTATATTTCAATAAGATTGACTTGCTCTCCGGCTATCACCAGATAAAGATGAGGGAGCAAGATATTTCCAAAACTGTTTTCCGGTGTCACTATGGACATTATGAGTTTCTAGTCATGCCTTTTGGGCTGACTAATGCACCAACCACCTTCCAATCATGCATGAATCATTTGTTCAACAAGTAGCTAAGGAATTTCTTAGTAGTCTTCTTTGATGATTTACTGATCTATAGTAAGACTTGGGAGGAGCACCTTCAACATGTGGAATAGATTTTGACTATTATGGAGGAGCAATCCTTATATGCCAAGGAGTCTAAATGTGAATTTGGGATGACATAGGTCCTTTATTTAGGACACATTATTGGAGTAAAGGGGGTACATGTACTTCAAGAAAAGATATAAGACGTCATCGACTGTGCCACACCGAAGACACTCACTGAGTTGAAGGGTTTTTTGGGAATCTGTTGCTATTACAGGAGGTTTGTCAAAGGATTTTCTCAACTTTGTGCACCTTTGATCGATTTGACCAAGAAAGGGGCCTTCAAATGGAACCCAGAAGCACATGCCACCTTTGAAAAAATGAAGAAAGGAATGAATACATGCCCGGTATTGGCCCTTCCAGACTTCACACAACCCTCATAGTGGAGTGTGATGGATCAAGGGAAGTAATTGGATCCGTACTTATGCAAAACATGCACCCAATTGTCTATGAAATCCAAAAGTTGAAAGGTCCTATGCTCCTCTACACCATTTATGACAAATAAATGCTAGCCATCATGCATGCATTGGCAAAGTTCAGGCATTATTTAGTTGGGGCAAAATTTGTAGTGAGGACAGATCACAACAACCTCAAGTACTTCCTAGACTAGAAGGACTTGAATAAAAGGAAACAAAAGTGGGTGAGAAAAATCCAGGAATATGATTTCGACATAGAATTTGTCAAAGGAAAGAATAACATGGTAGCAGACGCTTTGTCCAGAATACCATCGGTTTATGCCATGACCGATATTTCAGTGGATTGGAAGGCCCACCTCTTGGTGGAATATTCGAAGAATAAATTTGCTTGTGAAGTAATGGATGGACATGTGATAGATGACAATTTCAGGATTATGGATGATATCATATACTACAAGGGATGGATTTTCTTGGTTCCTGAATCAGTCTTCAAGACCAAGGTGTTACATGCATGCCATGATTCACTAATGGCATGGCACCAAGGGTTCATCAAGATGTACAGATAGGTATGGGAAAGGTTTTCTTGGAAGGGGTTAAAAGAAGATGTGATGAGCCACATCAAGGAGTGCAACACTTGCTAGGCCAACAAAGATGAACACACTCACCTAGAAGGACTACTGCAACCACTTCCCATTCTCGAGCAGAAGTGGGAGAGCATATCCATGGATTTCATCATAGGGTTGCCCAAGGTACAAGGAAAGGACTACATTTTCGTAGTGGTGGACAGGTTGAAGAAGTTTGCACACTTTTTTTCCATTGCCACATATTTCAGTGCAACACAAGTTGCAGACCTATTCTTCAGGGAAGTTTTCAGATTGCATGGGCTGCCCAAAACCATAGATTGCAGGTTCATGAGCACTTTCTGGTAGGAGCTCTTCAGACTAGTAGGTATGACCTTGACACCTAGTACCATTTATCACCTGCAGATGAATGGCCAGACATAGATAGTCAACAAATGGGTGGAAGGATACCTCAAAAAATATGTGGAAGGACAACAAAAGGCATGGTTCAAATAGCTTCACTTGGGGGAATATTGTTACAACACCACTCATCATATGTCCATTGGTATGCCGCCATTCAGGGCCTTATACAACTATGAACCTCTCTCGTTTGTAGAGATTTCCTTCGGAGACAACAGGGCTCCCATGGTTCAAGACTGGATTCAACAAAGTGAAGACATCCTCAGAGAATTGAAGGATCACCTACAGAGGGCGCAAAATCAACAGAAGGTACAGGCGGACAAGCACAGAGTTGAGCTCACCTTTGAGGTTGGTGACTTGGTTTATTTGAGGCTCCAACTATACCGACGAGAATGTATTAAGAGAAGTGGCATAGAGAATCTCCAACCCAATTTCTTTGGTCCATACAGAGTCAACAAGAGGGTAAGAGCCATAGCTTATGAGTTGGATCTACCACAGGGCAGCAAAATACATAATGTATTTCATGTTTCGTGTTTGAAGAGGGCCATCAGCAAGCATATCACTCCTATCGAGGAATTTACACTCATGGATGAAGAAGGACAGTTGGTATTGATACCAGAGAAGATACTTGAAGTCAGGGAGAGGAGGCTAAGGAAAATAAGCATCATAGAATATTTGGTTAAGTGGGAGAATCTACTTGTGGAGGATGCCACGTGGGAAGGGGAGCAGTTGATCTAGGAGACAGGTTCATAATTGCTTGTGGGAAAGCAATTTCTAGCAGGGGAGGCTGTAATGTCCCCCACCTCTTGATGAAGAGGGTTGGAGAGACTCAGTAGTCTAGCTTTCCCCACTAGACTATAGTCTCAAGGATATTGGGGACAAAGTCAACTAGAAATCATAATATTCTAAAGTTAAGTGGACTTTGTAGAAAAAGGGTAACTCAACGAAGAAAAAGAAAAAAAATGAGTTAGGTTAAGAGTTAATTCTAGGGGTAAACTAACTCAATGGAGGAATAGATTGGAGCTATAAAGGAAGGGAAGGGAACACTCCTTATTCATTATGGATTATTATATTATTTGCATTGGATCTCTTGAGCACAATCACTTTTGAGGGTTTTGAGTCTAAAACCCTAGAGATCAACTTGGTGGTGAAATATCCCACCTTCCTTGATCCAGGCTTGGTCCCAGAGGTGAAATAATCCTCCCACACCATTCTACAGTCTTGCAGGTTTGTTCTACATGCAGTTTCCAAGCTAGGGCGCAACCCAGAGGGGTTTCCATCTAGGGGGCGCACCATCTTGGAGATATTGGTTCGATCTGGAGGAAGCAAGAGGCATTTGGGAAAAGTAACACCTGATTTCTCTTCGTAGGGTCCCTGACATCATTCCTGGTCTATTCCAGAGGATTTTATCCTTGCAGTTTATTTCTGTGAGCTTGGCAAGAATTAGAGAGAAGGAGGGCGCATTACAGAAAGTGGTTTTTAGTGTTTGGAGGCTCAAATCTTCATAGATTGTCTTGAGACTTCATCATCTTGGTAGCAGTGGCTTGATCTATGATCTGGTATAGTTTGGTGGCATTTGGAGGTTCCTAGTTGGGAGAGCGTACCCTATTTGACTTTATCAAACCAGGGAGGGCGCAATCCAATTTAGGGATTGTCTATTTGGAGGAGCAACATTTCTCAGATTAGCTTGAGATTGGACCCAGAGGTTTCTATCAGCCTGATCTACATTCTAGGTGAGTTTTGGAATATTTGGAGGCCAAGAAAGGGTGGGCCAAAACTTGAGGGTTTGGCAACATCTAGAGCAGGGCACAACTCAACCAGTCAGGGAGGTTTGACAATGCATTGACCAGGTTCTTCTATATTCAGTGAGATCTGCTTGCTAGTGGCCTTTGGAGGCTTGGATATCTTCTTTTACAACCTTTGGGAGACATTTATTTTTGTATTATTCTTCTTATTGTATTGGCTGGCAACCCATTTTGTTATTATTGGGGCTTTCTTCCAGATCTACAAGTCTCTTGTATACGAGGTCTCCTTACTATCTAAATAAAGGTAAGATCTGACATTGTTGATTCTCTACTGATGTTCTTATATCTCTTGTCTTGTTTATGATTGTATGCTTCATATCTATCGATCTATCAACATTGAATAATCCCATACACATCTTTATGGATACACCTGCAAATACATGAACAACATAAGAAACAGTAAACAATTAATGTTCTGAGCAAAAAAATTGGCTCAGAAACATTACACCTTTTCTCTTCCCCAATAAAAACCCCTATTTTGGGGAACAATAAAGCTCTAACATAACCTTTTCATACATTTAGAAGATCATAGATCGAGTTAAGAAATGGATAGTTTTGTTTGAATTAAATTGCTTGAGTTAATTATTAAAGTCGCTGGAGTTTAAAGAATGGAGAGGTTATAAGCTCATTATTTATACCCAATATACCCAACTATCTTTAATATCAATGCCTATTTGACAAACTTTATGAATGGTTAGGTATAACATAATATGCAAATATGAAAAGCAATGAATACCACAGAGGAAGAAGAATTTTTTTTAATAACTCTAACGTGACACATTATACCCAATTTTTTTATTAAAATATTTTAATAAAATTATTATAAATCCTTATACCCAATTTTTTTAATAAAATATTTCTAATAAAATTATTATAAATCCAATCCATGTTTTTTTATTTTATTTTTTTAATGTGTTTAGAAAAATGTACAATTATTTTTAAATCATATAACCAAATATATATGCTTTGCATACATATTATACCCATTTTTTATTAAAATATTTCTAATAAAATTATTATAAATCCAATCCATGTTTTTTAAATCATATAACCAAATATATATGCTTTGCATACATGTTATACCCATTTTTTTATTAAAATATTTCTAATAAAATTATTATAAATAAGGGAGGTTTGCGGTTTTTTTCCGACACGATGACGTGAGATTGCGGTTAATTCTTTCCGGATGGTCAGATCGACGATGGCCAATCTATGTGTTTTCCCTCTGTTTTTTACCTAGCCTGGTGCCTTTACTCTATCCGCTCCTGCTAACCGTTACCGCCTCGGTAGTGCCCCCTGTCTTTTTCTTCCGGCTTTTTCGTGTCAGCCATGGACAAAGAGCTGGAGCTCACGACCCCACTCCTCACCTTCTGCGGTTCTGACCCAATGCTAGGGCTTACGACAACTGGTTTCTCACCGCTCGTCCAACTCATGTCTCCTGAACCCCCATCCCCCCTCACTGGAAATCTTCAGCCTTCCCCTTCTTCATCGCAGGGAGCAGACTCTTTCTCCGACTGTTTTGGCACCTTTTCTGATTACCTTGCTTCGAATCCTCTCTCTTCTAGTAGCTTCCTCTCAATCCCCGAATCGACGGTTGACCTACACTTAGACTGGCTTTCTCAGGAGGAAGGAGGCTTTCTGTGTACCTCTCCACCTTCGTGCTTTGTTTTGGATGGAAGTGGTTCGGTGATAGTTGGAACTCAACCTTGCGAAAACACTGGTTTGGACTTCAGCGGCAAGGGGATGGGTTCTTTACACTCATAGAGGTTTACCTCCTCATCCAAGGGTTTTATCTTGGCCTATCTGGATGTTGAAGAAAGAAGGGCTCCCTCTTCCGAGTATAACCCAGAGGAATCTTGGGACGACAGGGGTTTCCACAAAGGGCACCATAAAAGGAAAAGGAAAGGCCCATCCTCAAAAGGAAAAGTGGGTAATTTGCTGCTTGGGCGAGAAGTCAGGATGAGCAATGTGGTGTAGATGGAGAACCACACTATGGTTGGGAGAGCCAGTGGGAGATTTTTTTCCCTCAAAACCATAGTTTCTTGGACAGAGTCAGTTTGGAAAGAAGACCCGGGATATGCTCCGGAAGTTATCGAATTAAGCAGAAATTGGTTTGCCTTCCAATTTAATCAGTTGGAGGATGAAAATTAGTGGGCGTTGGGGAAAAATTGGAGTATAAATTCCTCCCCTCTACAGCTAAAACCCCGGAGCCCCCTTTTTGACGCCTCCAGGGAGAAAATGGATAAAATTCATGTTTAGGTACGAATGTCGGCCCTTCCTCTACAATTCTGGTCTCTGGGTTATTTCAAAGCTATTGGAAATTTCCTGGGGGAGTTATTGGAAGCATACCTCTCTTTTAAAAAGACAAAACAAAGGAAAATTGCAAGGATTCTAGTCAATATTAATGTAAGGGAAGGTCTGGGTGAGGAGATTGACCTAACCTGGGAGTATTATACCCACACACAACTACTGGACTATGAGAATATACCCTTCAGATGCCATCGTTGTAACAAATTTGGGCACCTGGTGGATTCATGCCACCTTCCTTTAAGAACAAGAGGTGGCACTTTTTTTAGGGCAAAGTTAAATTCTTCCTCCCCAGACCAGAACATGAGGCAAGAGGTATTCACAACAAAGGATACTCCGCCATCTTCAGAACTGGAACGCTCTACAGATTTTACAACAGAAATGGAACAACCGACGCTCTCGCCATCCCACAAAAGGACGACGGAAAGGCAACTGGAGCACTCCAACACTTCCTCACCACTCTCAGACTTTTCGAAATCTCTGTCTTCGGGTATTTCTCCTTGTCCTCTCCCCCCTATTACTATTTTAATTAATAATTTGTCTTTAGAGGGTATTGATTGGAAGAAGGCTCTAAAAATATATATCTCTTAACACTGTCTCTACAAACTACCTCGAAATCATACTGGATAGCACCAAAGACCCCCCTCTTTTGGAGGCCCCTCCCCCACCTAAACGTCTTTGCCTTCTCGAAGAAAACTCCTCCTCCTCTTCTCAGTCATTGGAGTCTTCTTCTACTCGATATTTCTTAATATCCCAGACAAAAGCTGTAGGTGGGTTGGGAAAGGAAGAAGTTTCCTCTCTAGATAGAGCAGGACAGGGGAGAAAATATTTTCTTCCTAAAGCTCAATCAAAGGCCAGATTATATTTCTTGGTCGGAACACAACAATCTATTGAACGGGCACTTAGAGCAACGAAGCCCTGGAGCAGGGTTCCAGTATGAATATTATGTCTTATAATTGCAGGGGTTTGGCAGGAGCCCTCAAAAAACCTGCCCTAAAAAGGGTGGTCTACATAGAACACCCATACATTCTGCTACTTCATGAGACTTTGGGGGTTGGAGAGGAGGTAAAAACACGTTTGGAGTGGTTACTACCTGGGTGGGTTTTCACGACGGTGGATGCTTCAGGCAGATCTGGTGGACTGGCCACAGGATGGAACTCTAAAAAAGTACAAGTTCACAACTCTTGGGGCTTGGAGTCCGGAATTGGGATTACAATTTTTGTCTCATAATTAAAGAAGACATTCCATATACTTAACATTTATGGACCTTATTTGAACAAGAAACCTTTCTGGAACACTCTCCTCAAAAAATCGTTCTTTAGTGAACTTCTTATATTAGGGGGGGTTTTGAATCTCTCCTTGGGTCCTTCTGAATTTTGGAGGGACAATGCGAGATCTGATCCGTTGGCCGATTACTTCGGCAACAAATTTACATAAGCCAATATAATAGACCTTTATCCTTTAATCCTAAAACCGACTTGGAAAAACAACAAGATCGGATCCGAAGGAGTGGCAAAAAGACTTCATCGTTTTCTAATTAATGATTCACTTCTAAACAATCCTTTTACTATCAAGCAGTGGATAGGCTTTGGAGGGTTCATCATCCTATCTTCCTGGAGCTTAGAGAGGGTACTGAGAAACCAACTAGGTCTTTTAAATTCAACAAGACTTGGCTTGAAGATGAATCCTTTCTGAAATTGATAAAGGATCACTCGATCCCTTTCCGACGTGATTTAACTCTTTCAACAACCTTTCAGTTTACCAAAAACTTGGGAAGAATCAAAGAAAAAGTTAAACCTTGGGCATTCCAAAAGAGGAAACTTGAGGATTTAGAACTATTAGAAATCAAATCTGAACTAAAAAGGTTCTCAGAAGATGAAGGGGACCTACTAAGCACAATAGAGTCAAAATTTAGATTACTTCAACTGGAAAAAAAGAGGATAAAACTGCTCAAGGAAAAAGAGGAAACCTGGAGATTAAAAAGAAGAGCTATATGGTTGGAAAGTGGAGATGAAAACACAAAGTTCTTCCAAACCTATGCCAAAGGAAGAAAAAATGTCAATACTATTTGGAAATTAAAAGATCAAGACAAAAACCAAGAAACTTCTTTTGAAGGAATGACAACACAAGGAAAACACTACTTCCAGAACCTCTTTAAAGCAGACCGACAAGCTACAATAGAGGAAGTTGTCAAAGTGGCACAATATTTCCTCAGTTTTGTGGAAGAAGAAGAAAATCATTGCTTGATGGCAACAGTTACAGAAAAAGAGCTCCTAGAAGTACTGCACAGTTTCCAAAAGGATAAACTCCCAGGCCCAGATGGCTGGACCATAGAATTCTTCCTGGGTTGCTATGAGATTATAGGTTCAGATCTACTAAAAATGGTGGAGGACACAAGGATTTCAGGGCATATCCCTCCAAGAATCAACTCTACCTTTATTTCTCTCATCCCAAAAATGGATAATCCAGAGACACTGGATGAATTCAGACCCATCTCACTTTGCAACTGTGTTTATAAAATTGTATCCAAAATTATAGCTTGAAGTCTCAAAAAAATCCTCTCCAAGAATATTTCGGAACAACAGTTTGGTTTTCTGGAAGGGAGACAGATCCATGAACCCATAGGAATTGCATAGGAAGGATTACATAGTATGAAGACTAAGAAACTAAAAGGAGAAGTACTTAAAATAGATCTCTCAAAGGCCTATGATCAAGTTAGTTGGTTGTATATTCGATTATTATTAACCCACCTAGGCTTTGAAGTTCCTTTCATTACTTGGATCATGAGCTGTCTTACTACAACATCCTTTGCAGTCTTAATAAATGGATCAACATCACCTTTCTTTACTCCTGAAAGAGGGCTCAGACAAGACTGCCCCCTGTCACCACTCCTCTTCCTTTTGGTAGCTGAAGGACTCAACAGAGATCTTACGCAAAGTAAGACTATAGGTGAACTATCCAGAATCCAAATCTCATAGGCTTTATCACTAACACACCTCCTTTTTGCGGATGATGTTTTACTTTTCAGTGGAAGGACTAGAAGGGAGGTTGAAACTCTAAGGAACATTCTCTCACTATTCTCAAAAGCAACTGGGATGCAAATAAATGACTGAAAATCGTTGCTCTCTACTTTCCTCCTATCAGAAGAAGAAAAGTAAGCCCCCTATACTTTATTTCCTTTCGAAAGAAGAGATTTAGATGATGAACTAAAGTACTTGGGTTTTAATCTAAAACCCAATGACTATAGGAAAGAAGACTGGAAGTGGCTCCTAAAAAAACTAGATAAAAGACTAAACTCTTGGAGTCATCGGTGGTTGTCACGAGCAGGAAGATTGGTCTTGGTAAAATCATTCTTGGAAGCTATCCCTGTATACTGGATGTCCCTCTCTTGGATCCCTAAAGGAATTCTGAATGCTGCAAGAAAACTCTCCTCTAAGTTTCTTTAGAGTGGGAAAAAAGAGTCACATGTAATCCCTTGGGTCCGCTGGGAAAAAATAGCCACTATAAAGGCTCTGGGTGGGTGGGGTCTAAAAAACATCTTCCTCTTCTCCAAAGCACTGGTAACAAAGGGGGGATGGCGTCTTACAAAAACTTCAAGTCTTTGGACTAAAGTTATCGTTCAGAAGTATATTGCACCAGTATCTCTTGAGGCTTGGATCAGAAGTCAACCAAAAATAACCAAGGGAGCTTCAATGATTTGGAAATCCATCTTAAGTGCCTTTCCCCTCATTGAAAATGATTTAGCATGGAAAATTGGAAATGGTAATCGACTCATAGTAGGGGGACCCCTGGCCAGGAAGTGATGGGAATCACTTACTCTCTGAGCGTTAAATTCAGTCCTTACACTCTAGGGACATCCATTTCCTTTTCTCCTTGGAGGACCCTAGCCGCTCTACTCTCTGGTCACAGGGATGGAAGGATCCCCACAGTTTGGGTCCTAGAGAAGAAGAAATTCGAGAACTGGAAATACTTATCTGGTGCCTAAAGTTAGCACATATCAGACTTTCAAACTCAGAGGATGAATTAATTTGAAACCCTACCCCCTCTGGTTCCTACTCCCTCAAATTGGGTTACTTAAAATGAAACTCATAAGTGAATTCATAGGAGGCAGAATGGTGGTGGAGAAAATTATGGAAAGTAAAAATCCCGACAAAAAATCGACTTTTCATGTGGAATGTCCTTCAAAATAAGGTCTCGACTTGGGACAATCGACATAAATGGAATTTTGTTGGGCCCGATTGGTGTACACTCTGCAAATCTGATGGGCGGACATGTTAGGGTCCTAACCCGCACATAGGTAGAACAATATATTTGGATGTAATAAAGGTCAATATTAATAAGGCCTTTCAATAAAATAGAATAAAGCAGATGTAAGAAGACCTAATAGAAGCTTCCGCTTCTAGAAGGATCTTCCTCTAGATGCTTCTTTTTAGTATAAATAGGAGTCGAGGGTATGAGAACCCTAACTTGGATATTATTGTAATAGAGCTCTGCT
>SNQJ01S0047614.1:124459-159158 GCA_010110895.2 Picea sitchensis
TTTTTCCCCTGCAAAGAGTAACAAGAGTTTAAAGACATGAGCTCAACATAATTATTTGTACCTAGTCCCAATCCCATCTTGAGTTTGAAGAAATGACTTTCCGATAGGTAAATCGATTCTCTCCCCACATAACTGATTATTGTTTTGGGAAGCCCCATCAAAATAGGTCCACAATCTCGAAGAATCCACTTATTCTTCTTGTATTACACGAAATGGAACAATCCCTTTTTCTTTTGAGAAATGTGAAAGAATGTTGAGTCCTTGTAAATGGAGGTGATATATTGTGTGGTATGACATCATTTTACCTCTCTTTCTATGATAGCCAAAGATAGCCTTCATTGGGATCAACTTAGTAACTTGCATCCAAAAATCTTAATCCATAAAGTAACGCAGGGACGTTAGTAAACTTGTGTTTAAATTGGATTTTTTTTGACATAGAGAATATTTTTAAAATTTGTTTTATCTCACAATTGTTATATATAAGACACATGTGTGAAAAAACACTTGTTTATTTAACAATTGTTATATATACATGTTCCGCAATTGTAATATATAGAATTATTTACAAAACATGCGTAACAAAAACACTTGTTTATTTAACAATTGTTATATATATGTGTTCAATCTTATAGTAGGAAATTTTAGGACAATGATCTTAGCCCATACGAGAGGATTTTTGTGTCTTTAGTTCATAGCCATGCTTGGAAGATTCNACATGCGTAACAAAAACACTTGTTTATTTAACAATTGTTATATATATGTGTTCAATCTTATAGTAGGAAATTTTAGGACAATGATCTTAGCCCATACGAGAGGATTTTTGTGTCTTTAGTTCATAGCCATGCTTGGAAGATTCATTTTCCCTTGAAGTTAACATTTAATATATAATATCTAAAAAAAAAATATACATGTTCCACAATTGTAATATATAATATATAGGATTATTTAAAAAACATGTATAACAAAAACACTTGTTTATTTAACAATTGTTATATATACATGTTCAATCTTAGAGTAGGAAATTTTAGGACAATGATCTTATCCCATACTTGAGGATTTTTATGTCTTTTGTTCATAGCCATGCTTGGAAGATTCCTTTTCCTTGAGTTTAGCATTTTTAACATATAATATCTCAAAAAATCAAATAAGCATTGATGTAAGACTAGAATCTACAAAATATTGTTAAACAACCAAAAAAAAACTTACTTTTCATTCTAATTATATGATATGTTTCTATTTTTTTTAATATACACAAAAATGGGCATTGATGTAAGACTAGAATCTACAAAATATTGTTAAACAACCAAAAAAAACTTACTTTTTATTCTAATTATATGATATGTTTCTATTTTTTTTAATATACACAAAAATGGACATATGTATAAATATGATAAAATAATATAAAAACATAATAAAAACAAACAAATATAATATATAAATAAATATTTTATTATGACCTTTCAATGAAAATGTACAATGCTCTTTTCAATCATGGTCATCCATTGTAAATCACTATTCATTTTTATATTTTATTGAAATACACATTTATATATTTTTGGTCTATCTAATTAAAAGTCATAGCTATACCTGGTAATATAATTACTAAGGCTTGGTAATTTTTTTTAACTAAATTACTAGATTGTGTGATTTTTTTTACTAAACTTCGTAATTGTTTTACTAAACATGGCAATTTTTTTTTACCAAACTTAGTAATTTTTTTTACTAGACCCAATAAAATTTAAAAAGTAATGTAGTCATCAAGGAAACAATCAGGCCCAAGGATGAATTAAATAAAGAATTACCGAGCTATAAGGAAGACATAAAATCTCTAGAATATCATTTGGATAGCATTAAGGTTGGCATGAACAAGCAACATGAAAAATTAAAAGAAACGTTGACCAAGATTAGAGGATAAAATAAAAATACATTACAAAGATTAGATGATACATTATACAATCTAATTACATTAAGAGGACAATATTGAAAGAGATGAAGTAAACAATGAGAATGGTGATAGGTTTAACATAATAATGGAAGGACTAGAGAAAATCCCACCTTAGCCTTCACAAATCTAAAAGTTAGATAATTACCATGGATATCTATCTTAGTAAATACAAGTAACTCATGATTTCAAGATATATGTTACCACAAAATTAAAAGGGACTGATCAAAATATGATGGAAAAGACCATAAATGAGCCATTATTTGGGTCAACAAAATGGAGGGTATCTTTGAATCAAATCCCCCACTTGGTGAATGAGAAAAAATAATGATAGCCTCCAATAATTTGGAAGGAGAAGCTTACGATTGGTTCTTATGGTGGTCTGAGAAATGTGACACTCGTTCTTTCTATTGGCAAAACTTCACCACTGTATTATTAAATAGGTTCCATGACAAAGAAGAGAATGACCTTTAAACCTAGTTTGTTCATTTAAATAAAAAAAAGAAATGTAAATGATTATACACATGAATGGTAAGTTTTGGGAATAAAACATATTAGATTCTTAGATGATCAATTGCTAAAAATGTACATATGTGAGTTGAAGAATTACATCCATAGTGAAATAAATGAAGGATTACATCCATAGTGAAATAAAATTACGGAATCCAAAAACTATTGAAGATGCCAAACAAGCAAGAAAATTAATTGAACAAAAAAATAAAGTCAATAAGTATACACTACCCCTCATGAGGAATGTTGACAAATATCCTCATCGGCATACATATAAGAAATGGGTAAATAAGTGCTGATATTGCAGGGATAAGTGGTCACATGGGCACAAATGTGGCAATCCAAAATCGTACATGTATGGTGTTGAAAGAGAATTAGAGAATTTTGTCTACAACTCCGATGAAGAGGGGAAAATGAAGGAAAATAATTGTCATAGATGTGGTAATAATTGGACTCCAGGTCATAGATGTACACCTAGTCACTCATATCATTGCAAAATTATAGATTCATATATGTACACCTAGTCACTCATATCATTGCAAAATTATAGATGGGAAGGAAGTAGATGTTTACGTTGAAAAAGACATACAATAATTTGACATGGATGAAAACTCACCAAAGAAATCATTAACAATAATCACCTCCACTAAGAAGACTTGCCAGGACGAAGGATCGAGGGTCCTTATTGAGGTTATAGGCCAAAAGGAAGAACTGCAAGAACCTACAATACAATATAATCCACCTCATCTAAGGAACAATGGTACTATCCGTAATAGTCAAGATGAAAAAACCATGATATTTCTTACAACACTTATAGGAAGAGTGGAACCAAGGACCCTAAAATTCAAGGGAAGCATAACAAATAAAAATATCACAATCCTAGTAGACTCTCGAAGTACACACAATGTCATGGATATCAACCGCAAAAAACAACTAAATATTTTTTTATACCCCATGAAGGATCTCATGGTTACAATTGTTCATGATCAACAAGTTAAAAGAATAGGATGGTTCCATAAGGTCTCTGTATAGGTACAAAACTTGGAACTACAAACTAGATATTACTCTCTACCACTTAGTGGAATGGACATGGTGTTAGAAGTAGAATGGTTGATATAGTTGGGAACCTATGCCACAAACCTCCTAGACCATTTTATGGAATTCAAGTGGAAAGGGAAGAACTATAAGCCATATGGGTTAGGAGGCCTAAGTCATATGCTAAGGATAACACCATCTATGTAGAAACAAGAACTCGAAGAAAAGATATATATACACCAAGGTAATACGAGCGAATGACATAAAGACTCAATGTTCAAAACAAAATTCTAGAGTCAACATGACCTTCTATAATGTAAGATGAACTCATTACCCTTGCTTTGAGGACAAAGCAATCCTAAAAGGGTAGGTAATATTATATACACAAAAATAAACATATGCACATGCATAGATACTATACTATAATATAAAAGCATAATAAAAATAAATAAATAAAATATATATAAATAAATATTTTATTAAAAAGACATACCTTTTAAATGAAAAGGAAAAAGGCCCTCTTTAATCGTATTTATATACGAGGCCACCAATTGTAAATCACCATTCATTTTTATATTTTATTCAAATATACATTTATATATTTTTTGGTCTATCCAATTAAAATTAAAAAACTATAAAAGCTTTCGCTAAATTTTTGTTGATCAACATTCATTTATCAATATTTGTGTTCTTTTGTGTATACTTTATCATTTTATCATTTTCTTGTATATCCTATACTTACTTTTTTTATTTTTAAATGTGGATTTCTGGGAAACTACCACCAAGTTCGCAAATATGCAAATAACATATTTAGTTTCTTTTTCATTTTTCACTACTTTGCAACCTTAACACTTATCTGTTTATTTAGTTGTGGGAGTCTCGTTATCCAATCCATCCCAATCCCGCAACCTCGCAAACCTGCAACCCTTAGAAAACACTCCCCACTTTTGCATCACTCATAATGAACCAATTTCGATACTTAACCAATTTTGTTAATTGTGGATGCATGAGTCCTTTCCTCATCTCCATCTCCCAATCCCAACCATGCATCTTGCATTTCTTCATTCTCTAAAATCACCTTTCATGTTACTCACTTTTCACTCCCATACTTAGTCCATTTTCATGATATCACCTTTCCCGATGACATTTATTTCTCCATCACCACATCATCCATCACTTGTATGAATTGAATACCATTATTAAGTGGTGCGATTTTCGTAAAAGCTCCACCTTAAATATTCTATTGAACCGTGCAATTGACAACTTTGAACTAAGAGCTACAACATTTGATAATCAAGGAAATGCATGGTAAATTAAATAAGTAATTTAATCCCCACTGTAAAAGGATTGTATTGAAAAAAGAACCACCTATTCATGCAAAATAACCTTTGTGAAAATATGTCAAGTAAGAGGAAAAGGAAAGATCTATATTGTGGGGATACTATCGATACCCTGGGATGAGAAGACCATCATATTCAGTGGTCAAAAGCCTTCAATTGATACTCAACTCTTTCATCCGCGGAGAAGAAGTTGAACAAAGTCAGGACCTATGGTATTTCATTAGTCGTGTGTGTACCAGTAGTGGACGATTTCAAAGAATTAGTTCTCTGGTGTGATGATAAATTTGACACTGAGTGAAGAATCATCCAGTTATAGGGAAAGCCACCAATTTATTTCTAGCGTCTTTGATTTTCAGAAGAATGTTGAGATTGCAATAACCCATCTTAACTTTCAAGAACCCTGAAGATGATGACTTTCTAAAGGGAAATAATAGGGAAATGGAACTCTTAGATATCTTTATCGTAAACCTGACCAATGGTTTTAGAAACTCTACATAAATTGAGGTATGTTCTTTTGAGTACCCATAAAAATAATTTGCATGGCTATTCACTAGGATAATTGGAAAAGAGTCTACGACATTTGTCCCAAAATATATTGTATATATTTTGTATCATTCTATTTATAAATATATTGTAGTTGATTGGGCCTGAATCATCTCGAACGAAGTATCATTACAGTTGGGAGGTATCAAGAAGACCAACAAATTTTATATGACATCTTATCTTGTCTATGCTATAGTCTACTGCCATATTTTTGAGGACCTTTCTCGATCTAGAAATATAGACTTAAAAAAGATCTAGTATCATTCTAATATCCAACATTGTCGAAACACAAGGCCCCATATAATTTTTATGAAGTACAAAATGAATTTGTGTTCTCTTTCAAAAAGTGAATTCACAGTCTCATTATGTCCAGATTGTCACTAGAAGTTGCATCCTTTCTGTTAGAGAAAGGAATTTTTGAGACTATGGAAGATTTCCATTTTATTAGACTTTATGGATTTCAAGGGAAATGCTCTTTGCTGCCATTCTATGTTTCCGACAAAATATTCACTATAGAAGTGTGCAAACAATACAAATATTGGGCATACCTTTTCAATGAAAAAAGAAAAAAGTGATTCATGAAAATTGGAGAAATTTTTGTAAAGAACGTTTCTCGTTTGAATGAATTTACCACCCAATTTGACCATTTAAATTTAAAGGAATTTCATGGAATTCATGGTTTCGACCCTAATAAGTTATTTTCAGCACACATGTTTAGAATTAGGTATAGTTCATCATTCAATAAGTTTTTTCAATTGGAGGAAGGAGGAAGAGACAATGAAAACCCTCAAGAGTTCTCACCTAAAACAACCCTGGATGATATTGATACATTGGTCAACACCAATTACCATTATAAGTAACATGGGTGAAATGCAGTAGGAAAAAACCTAAGATCACCCAATGTGTCTCAAAAATGTGCTTATGCTTCAACAAGGGGAAAACCTCACAAAAATACCCAAGAACATAGGAAATATTCTACCGGAAATTGTGATGATGGAGGAGATAAATACCCTTCTAAAAATGGAATTGAAAAAGAACAAATTGTTCTCGTGTCCATAAAAAGAAAGAAGTCTAGAAATAAGTTCAGGAGGTATCTGAAGATGAAATTAGTCCCAGAGACATGGAATTTGATGACATAATAGAAGAGCTTAGTTGGGCTGAACAGAGAATGATTGAGAGAAGAACTATAGTTGAAGAATTGGATTATCAAGAGCTAGAGGTATTTGAGGAGGAATCTATCACCTTGCACCATGCAACCTACAACAAGAATTCTAAAAAGTTGTTAATTGAAAAAGTAAATTTGAAAAATAAAGAAGATTTCTGAAAAATGGAAATCAAAGATTGATTTTCAAGGGGTAAAACCCTCGAAAGTCATGGAATTTCATGAAGTAACTGGTGAAGTTTTAAAGTATTCCATTGATGAGATAAAGAAAGATAACTTTATTTTGAAAGAAAAAGTGAAGAAATTATATAATTCTCTACTTTCGCGACCCCTTTTTGTTGAGCCCATTGTTGCTATACAACCATTGTACAGTCTAGATGGTGTTTCAGAAACAAGCTCTAAATTAAAAGGTTCATGAAGTTTATTGAAGGTTGTTAGAAAATATATTGGAGATAACATTAAGAAAATGATAGAAATAATCCTTGAAATATGGGAGTTATCAACAAGTTCAATTACTCTCTCAACAAGGGTTTTGAATTTTAAAGAGTATCTCCAAAAGGACCTAGAAAATGATGATTTTTTTTACAAAGAAGTTGTGGGTACATTTTTGGCAAAGATTTTAAGTTTAAATGATATTCATAGGAGAAAGTGAAACCTTCCTTCTAAGGTTCAGTTGAAACAAATAAATGCTTGTTGGTTGAAAATAATTAAATGTCTATGAGAAATGCTTTTCGAATGTGACGTCATCAATAACAAGAGAGGTGATCTATTTCTAAAGCTAGTTGATTTAATCAAAGAGCTAGATGGCCCACATTTAATCATGGATTCAATACTCTTATAAAAAAACAATTAAAAGAACAGTTGGATGCCCTAAAGATTTCATTAACCAATGAATTTAATGACTCAATTCAATACTCCGAAGAAGTGGAGAAGTGGTTAATCCGGTATGTGAATAAAAATGAAGAAATTGAAGACACACTTCACCAATTGAGCTTTGATTTTAAAGATATGGAAAATGAATTATTTGAAACCAAGAAAAGGAAAGAAATAATAGTTTCTCCCATGCAGGAGTATATTGAACATTGTTTAATAAGTTCCTTGGTTAAGATAACTAAAACAAATCAACAAGAAGCCGACAATACCATTAAACCACCTCCATCCCAACAACCTATAAAAGAGACATCAACAAGTACATAAATTTCATCTTCCCTCTGATCTTCCATCATAGTAAGTCAAGTAGTCATTTTGTTTTTCTTTCAAATCTCTTTCTTTATCATGCAACAATCATCCAACTTTTCTTTCATGGTCCGTGAATGTCGAAGGTCGATTCCTAATTGTCATTTTCTCTTTTTTTCGAAGTATTTTTATTTATTGGTCCATGGGAGCCCCATCCCAATTCATTTAGGGAAAATTCGTTTAATTTTAATTGTATCATAATTTTAAAACACATTTATTATTTTTTGAGGTTCCTGGAGAACTATTTGGGACATTACATTAGTGATTTCCCATACTTTTAATTTTAATCATGAGATTTCAAATGTGTGTCTATCAAAATCTTTTTAGGTCTTAATTGAATGATCATTTAAAGTTATTTTCCATATGTGGTCCTTATATCTCCCTTCTACTAAATGATATGCTCTACTTTTCTTTATGCTATGATGGAAATATCATTGTGTGAGACTACTTATTCTCTTGGTTTATAATATTGTATCATATTGTATCATATTGTAAATATTTATTTTCTATGAGATGCCTGGTCCTTTCTCAGTTATTTTCTGCATGTGAATATTTGCTTCAAAAATAAGCCTAGTCCTTTTTCAGGCATTTTTGTATTCTTGTATTTTATTAAAACAAAGAGGAGTGCCACCTCTCTAAAAATGCATGGGGATTTATCCTCATGATGTTATATTAAAGACCTTAAACCTTTTTTTAGATCAAAAAATTTCTCACAACGAAGTATCAATTTACAGTGACATTGACAATGAATTTTCAATGTAAAGAAATTCTGAAACAATGGATATGGGGCTATTGGTGTTCCCCTGTGATGTATGCAGAGAGTGAAATTTGTACGAAAGAGATGCTTGCTCCTAGATGGATGAAATTAAGGCTTCAACCTTTTAATGCATTAATAACTTCACGTGATTGTGTGGAATAAATGGAAATAATATAAGAGGAGATTCCTTGAAGGATTTTTTTTAAATATGAAGAGTTTTTCAAATATATTCATCAAATTTTCTAATGCCATTAAACTTTGTTGGCCTTTAGACTGTAGAGAATGCCACAAATTTAGGTGTTTCCACGCTGAAGAGTAATAGAATCTTTCCATAAGGATATTGGTATTGGCTAGGAGTTGGTGCCTTGTTGGGATTTTCAGTACTCTTCAATGTGATTTTTACCTTAGCTTTGGAATATCTAAATCATGAGTTTCTTCACTGCACAAATATATGACATTCTCGTTTTGTTAATCAAATCCTTTCATATATATATATATATATATATATATATATATATATATTGTAGGATTTTTTTGTGCATAGCCCTTGGGAAACCTCAAGATGCCATTTTTGGGGAAGATCTTGAAGAAATGCAATCCCAAGAGAATGGTATAGAGAAAGGGCATAATAGGAATCCATTGATATCAAGAAGAGGGTCTTCTATATATGATAATAATACCCACAAGACAATTGTTAACATAATCTAGGTCAAAGTTTCTTGAAAATATTATAGGGAGTAGGTGGAACATGAACTCTATAATTTTCATTTCTATAACAAAATATTCATTGTTTCAATATAAAATTGAAAGGTAGATATGAACAATGAGCAACTAATCAACTAGTGTAGAAGGAAATAATGAAGTGGGTTTGGAGGCTGCAACAAGAGTTCCTCCAAAAAGAGGAATGATTCTTCCATTTGAAGCACTAGCCATGCCTTTTGAAGATTTCAATTACTTTTTTTTTATTCCCCCCATATTGCATTTTATCCTCGAGACTAGTTTATTATGTGATTGAGCTACTGCCAATTTTTGTGGTTTCTTTTAGTTGAAGGGTTTGACTGACAAGTTTTGAATTTATAATCAATAAATGAGGGAGAAAGGAGTGGATAAATATGAACTTCAATTACTAAGATATGTTATAGGGGAATTCATTCTTGGCATTCTTATAGCATCGATGGGGGTCAATGATGCTATGAATGTTCAACAAAATAAGGTATTACCACACAAGATGAACACCTTTAATAACTAACCACACAACCAGATCAAAGATCAATACATTGATGTTTTACATTGTTAAAACCAAAATTTCCCATGGCCCCAACCAACATGGCCACTTTAGGAAATATATTAATGCAAAAGAAAAACATTTTACAAGAGAGTTTATCACAATTGATCATTAGAAAATGATCCTCCATGCTCTTTAAATAGAGATCATGGATCAATTAGGTGTTAATATATGGATCAATATAGCCATTATGATTGAGGCTCTAACCCATATATTGCAATTATGTTCATTATGTTCTATGGAGTTGTGTACATGACTCAATTTTAGTTGATTGGACATGAAGATGGTAAAGTCCCTCAACTAGATATCACCCACAAAAGGGGCGGGGTTCCATTTTCTGTCATGGAATAATAGAATCTCATGTTGATACAAGTCATAGAGAATTTTTTTGTCTTCTTGGTTACTCTCCTCAAATGCTTCCAAAAATGACTCAGGAGTCCTGAAATCTCATGGTTTTCCTTCAACAAAAGCTCTGAGATGAAATTAAAAGTATATTTTCTACAAAAATAATGCATAGATAGGTGAAGTCCATTTGCAGCTGAGGACTGATAGCGAGAACCCCCCCCCTATGACTACACCAGGGTTCAGAATGTAGGCAGATCAATTAAACGTCTAAAAGTCAATTAATTCTCTAAACTACCCCAAACATACCAAAACTCATATGAAGAAAGCAATAAAAAGGATATCAGGTAACTATACCTCGAATCCCACGTCTGGTGATGACCTCCTCATGCTTGGAAGTTTTTTTGACTGCACGCCTCCTCCCAAGGCTGACCTGCATCCAAATATTGACAAACAGAAAACTACAAGCATGCTATTCCATATATAAGTTAGGGTTAGATGTTAGAAATTTTAAAACACAAATCAACAAAAGTATTCAAGACACCATCATTTGGGTTGGGAAAAGTAATTATTTTATTAATAACACAATGAATATACCTTTACAATCAAAGTCGTCTACCACTTCGTGAACCTGGTCTGAGCTCCTCTTCACCAAGCTCCAAGTGCACCTTTGTATAAACTTCTCCTCTCAACCTTCTGATCTCTTCTTGGGAAGTGAATGGGCTAAATGGGGGGAGAAGGGGCTAATGATGGAATGTTGAGGTGATTCTAAGAAAAGGGCTGCAATATCTTGGGCAAGGATAGGAAGTGATATCGGGTAGAGTTTCACTGTTCTTATGCTTAGCTCTGGTATGAGACCCCAACACCTCCTTTTATATGACAAAAGTATGGTTATTCATTTGGATGATGGGCTATAGTAGGTGGATTAGTTGGGAAACTGCCCAATAGCTCGTAATCTCAACGAATTCCTTGCAACTTTTTATTTTTTGAAACTTTTGCAAGTATACGTGGGTTGTAATGGTGCAACATGCATATGTACGTGAGTTGTAGGGGTGCAACAAGTGTATGTACGTGGGCAGTAATGGTGCAGGGTGCGTACATCTTCAAAAAATTGGGTTTTTAAGAAGAGAAACTTAGCAGTGCTTTGGAAAAAAATGCAAGTAAGAGGGCCAAGGCCATGTATGCATGTGTAAATCAATTTAGGGTTATAACATATGCCCCCTAATGTGTGAGGTAAAAAGAGCATCTTATGGTTGAAATACATTACAAAATCTTCACCAATGTATGAAAACGAGTGAGCCCGGGACCAAAGTTCAGGAGGTGCCATCTACAAAAATAACAATTGTCTCTCTGAGGCGGGCATACCCATGCTCGGGATGAAATAAATCATGGTTTCCAATCAAATACACTACATATCCATGTCATATAACTATATAAAGTGTAGCCGTGAGCAATACACAATGGATATACATCTCAAAATCAAAGATATACAAGTATAGTATCCATATTCAAGAAGCCAATAACACCCAATGGATGGAGATGAGGTCTTCATCGCTCGAGCAACAAATTCAAGATCTTCAAAACTCGGGTAGGAGTACAATGTGAGTGTATGAATTCACTACTGGCCAGATGTCTTTGACGACTCGTCGGGAAAAGACAAGAGGATCTCGATGATTAGGAAGAGAACTTCATTGATTTTGAATCAGGACTTGACTGGACTTTCGGGATGGCCGACTCATGAGGTCAAGAGACAAACTACAGAAAGGTCAACTTAGGTTGGGTGAAACTTCCCTTGGAAAAAAGCACAAAATATTATCAGACTCGGGAAACATGACATTGACATAAGTTCACGATGAAGGAGGCAACACAAATTCTCCATTTGTCTGGAAGAGTAACCAAATGGAGGAGGACACAACTCTATGTAGCGAGAACAACTTCCTAAGGTCATATTAGATCCCAATTCTTTAAGGACAAACAGAAGGATGTGCTTTGTCCAAGGGTGACTCACCGTGCTTCCAAAAAAGAATACATATTTCCTGTCCCCTCTTTTTGGGTTTTTTTATTTTTTTTGTCTTTTCAATTTTTTAAAGAGCTTGAAAAAGAATAAAAGAATGCTACGTTACAAAGGAGGAACGAGTGTCGCAAGAAAGCATACTAGTTCCAAGCACAAGGAACACACTAATTCTCAGAGCAAGGAGACATGTGCAGGTAAAGGATACTTGGGGGAAATTCCTTCATGGGTCAAGGTGTCAAGTCGCAGAGGCAAAGTGCTAAAGGCTTGCATATAAGGCATGCTTCAAAGGTTCAGTTGAGAGAAACATGGAGTCGACATTAGGCCAAATACGTAGAGATGAAAATGCGATTAGAAAGACACGATGGAACCCCCTTCAATGTAATTTTTAATGAGCCCAAAGAATGTAAGCTCGATATTGTTTTCACATTTAGAGAGTCTGAAAAAACGTAAAAGAAGACTCCAAGGAGTACCTTTTTCGGAGATAGTCTAGTCGGTTCGAAAAAGGGGTAAACTGGCACCGAAAAGACGTATATTCAAAACCATTTTAACGAGTGTGACAAAGACAATATCACTCGACAATCTTTTCAATTTTAAGGAGCCTGAAAAGAGCTTAGCTATGGACTCACAACCTTTTTCTGAATTTAGTCCCCTTAGCTCGAAAATGCATAAACGTTACTGAGGAGAACTCTTCGGGTGAGACAAATCTCCCAAGGCATACCTTTCTCCTCTATAATCTACAGGCCAAAAAAAGGGGTAAACTCATGCCAGTAGATGTTCTTCTGGACCAATTTAACGAGTGTGAAGGATCAAGGTCACTCGACGATATTTTCAATTTTAGGGAGTCTGAAAAGAGATTAACTATGGATTCCACGGGGGTTCCTTTTTCGTAAGTAATCTCAAAGGACCGAAAAAGGTGATAAAACAAAAACCAAGGAGAATGTTCCTTTTTCGTAAATTTAGTCCCTCAGGCCCGAAAAAGGGTTAAAATTATACCTGAGAATACTCTTCTAGCGAACCGAGGTTCCTAGAGTATATCTTTATTCGTACAATTGACCATCCAGTTCGAAAAAGGCGTAAACTACCATCGGACAAACGTTCCTTCAGATTTGAGTTTGGTGAGTGTGAAGGGCAACAAGATAGCTCGACAATATTTTCATGGTTAGAGAGTCTGAAAAGGGCTTAAAGAAGACTCCAAAAGGTTACTTTTCTTAGTTAATCCAGACAAGATCGAAAATCATAAATACAGTCTCGTCAGATGTTGCTTTCAGATTTCAAAGTGAGCTTGAAAAACAACAAAGCGTGCTCATTTTGGGAGTCCCAAGGGTGAGGCCAAGAATTATGGTTCATCAGATGAATGAGGCTTAATCTCGTAATCATGATAGGAATAACAAGGAATCCCGAGCCTAAAGTCATTATAGACAAGATGGACGCCAAAATGAAACAAGGATCTATCTAGGGCATCCATGTAAAGGTAGGCTCTACCACCTAATCAAAACACTTCTAAAGAAACAATGACGGTTCTGTGTCGCACTTCGGTGGGATTGATCCTATGGCAAAGCGGAAAAGACAACAAGATGCAGAAAGTGGAGGTGAAATCCTAACTTATATGCAAAAAATTAGAAAAATGAATTTTACCAAAGGACCTTTAAAGTGACCCATCTCCCAAAAAGTTACCAAACCAAAAGGAAAAGTGTATTGTAACATCCAATAAGAATCAAATGATTTCCAAGCTAGGAAAAACAACAAAGGGGGTCAAAAAAGTGGCAAAAAGGGCCAAAAAAGTCTATAAATAGAAGCTGACAGCTCATTTTCACCATTGCATTTTGAAAATTGACCAAAAGGAGAAAAAATCCCCTTTGCTAAAGAAGTTGATTCTGGGAGCTTCAGAGGATGAAAAAAACTTCTACTCAGACCAAGTAAGTAGAAATGTATCCCTCCTGCATTTCAATTCCTTCTTTATGCATTTTTTTTTTGTTTTTGAGGGGACACACTCTTCCAAAAAGAGAAGCCTTGCATGTATGTGGGTTGTCCAAGGACAACCCCCGTATGTACGAAAACAATATGCCAGCGTACATACACGACTGTGGCCAAAATAGACCGTGTACACCCTCAAAAGGCTTGAAAAAATTAAAATGCAAGAGCTAACTCCCTTTTTATCTGCCATGGAACATGATGTATGTCCACTGGAGGGAGAGGGAACACAAGGACATTGATATACTGGTCGATGAGGAGCCTGCTGCCATTGCCGCATTGAAAAAATGTGGGTTGTGGAAGTTCTTTGGGTGTCCATTTATGAGGGTACAACCCAGGCTACTGAATACCCTTGTTGATTACTGACATCCAGATGTAGAGGAATTCATGATAGAGGGGTAGTCATTGACTCCAACGACTGAGGATATTTACTTCTTGACTGGCCTCTCGAGGAGAGGGGTACTAGTCAATCTACGAACATTTCCCCCTGGGCCTTTCAACATTGAGGACCACATCAGGATGTACTGTGAGGTTGACACTGAGAAGGTAAGTGCCCATTCACAAGATCACTAGTTTGTCACTGAGAGTGATCCTACTACTTATTGGACAGATTACTTGATCCACGACCCTTCACTAGGCTTCTCGGGCGCACATGCATTGTGAAATTCAGTGCCACGAGGCACATATACATGACTGGAGTACGACCATGCTCACATGCATGAAGAGGCAGTTGACAGAGTGTCGCGAGCACAAAAACATGAACTTCAAGTTTGGCACCATCCTTTGCTTGTTCTTCTTCTTCGAGAGTGCCCAGTCTGAGTCCCAGAGGCGGTCTGAGGATTGTCAATCATCGGGACCGTGGATGCCCTCGATGAAGGGTCAGGACGGGAGAATTAAAATTGGTCAATGGTCACAATTCATCCTTCGTGAGGAAACAACAAGACCCAAAAGACTGTAGCAACCACTGCAAGCATTGCATAGGTCCAACTCCTTCCTAACAAAAGGTTGTAGTCGAGAGGCGCATCGACCACTTGAACTTTGATGCACACGGTCTTTCCTCCTAACTTCATGGGGAAATAAGGAATGATTCCATGTGGTCTGAACGATCAACCGTCGAATGTCGTAAGCAATGTAGGCGATGGAGACAAAACAGGTTGGCCAATGGCCTTCCAACACGCCAACGACTTCACGCAAGTCGATGCACCCTCGTCAACCACCGTACGAAAGATATTTTGAGTAAAATATTTCATGGTGTGAGTCACTACTATCTAAAACACAACGTGGTAAGGAAGACGAGGTTTCAATTCAGTTGGATCGAGAACGGTCTCTCCTGTGTTACAAGTCTTTGCATATCCCAAGGTGGATAACAAGGATTTTCTCCGCGAAGGGAAGCTATGGAGGACTTCCAAATTGAACATCGTGCAAGGGGTTTGTGCCAAATGTTCCACAACGAAGTAGTTCTTGGCAGCCCTCATGTTTGGATTATGAGAATCTTTCTTGAACGCACCTTTGGGGATGCATGTCATTATTTCGCCCATTGTCTTCTCAATCTGGAGAGGAATTGGTGGGTTTGTGGCTTCTTTACCCTTTTCGGCAGACTCTGACATTTCATAATCTTGGGCCTTGGTCGCTATGTGAGCATCACCTTTAAACTTGTAAACATTCACAGATGAGGTATTACTAGTAGACGCGGGGGGTCCCTGACTGCCCCCTTCCACGCTCGAAGATCTTGAGGCTTGAGCCATGTTTTTCCCATGTGGAAATGGGTTCGTCAGCACGGTAGGTTGTTGTTGCGCCAATAGCTTCTGAGCCTCCGGAAATCAAGGGAACAGGTGAGTCGGATGGTCTTTTGTGCAAAGGTTACATAGATACTTCAACTTTCTCTTCTCTGTTTCCCCCCCACCAACATTGTTATTATCCTTTTTGTCCCTTATACCCTTCTTGTTTCGTTGTTTCTTCTTTCTTTCAGGCTTCTAGTTGGCCTTCGAGTTCGTCAACTACACACTGTGTACATCCGATGTTTGGGTAGGGGGAACAATTGAACCAGAGGACTGGTTGGTCATCGTCTGTTGTATCGACAATTGTTGCAATTGATTTGACAACAGATCAGTGGAATTTCCTTGTGTTGAGCCCACAATACCATCGGCATGGGGTCCATACTTTTGTTTGGACTTGTTGAGGATGGACCTTGGTGCATCTGGAAAAATATCATAGAGCAAGCTAGACTGAGAGTAAATCAGTTTGAGTTGTTGCGCTCTCATTATCGCCTCCTCCTCTGAAAACACTACCGAAGTTGCAACATCCTTGGATACAACTGGTACCAAAGACTTCAAGAACCACTCCAGCAAGAAATATGGTGGCACTGTACCTTAATCGAGCCTTTCCGACACTGCCATTCTTGGATGTGATCATCAGAGATGTGTGTAAGTTTTAAACCTGCGAAGTAAAGCAATGCATATAGATTCTTAAGCAAGACATAAATTAATCAATCGCTCATACACAGAATACACAGAGATTTTATACCGGAAACCCTCAACTGGGAAAACCTTTCTTATATTCATTATATTGAATTTCACCATTCACCATACAATATATACAATGTTTTTAGGTATTCCGTAGATACCAAAACCCTAATCCCTTAATCCGTATCTGACGCGCCCACACGCACACCCATGCAAAGAATATAACACATACCCAACAATGTGGTCGGATTTCGTTTGCTCAAAGTTGGCTAGCAATTCAGTGCCGACATCGTATCTCATAGGTAGCTGGAAATGGTTTAGGAAGGCCATCGCCAAGTCTTTAAAGTAAAAATATCTCGAGCGATCGAGCTCAATATACCATTTTGTGACACCCCCAATAAGGGTGCGTTGAAAAATGTGCAACTGTACGAAGTCGTCTCGCAACGAGTTTGACGAGAACCATAAGTGGAAGGTTGTCACGTGATCACCTGGGTCTTTGCCAGGATTGCCTTCGAATTTTGGAATATCCAAGGGCAACTTAGTCGGAATAGGGGGCAAATGCGGATCATGACAAATTGGGTCATTAAGAAACCTTGACAATTTTGGCATATATAGCGTTGCTAGAAACAATAATTTGGGTTGAGTACTATGTACAGGAAAAAGGGGTCTTGGAGTTAGACTGGCACCAGGTTGCCAGGAAAAGTTGGGTTGTTGGCCAGGGTTTTGGTATAAACCGTGGCCTTGACCAGCGTACGGAAATTGCGTTTGTTGGGATATCATCAGATGATTCCCGTAATTGGACGACGTGGGTTGGTTGGGGATTGCTCCCTGCGTTGTGTTCCAAGGATTTTGGAAGGGGATTCCCCCAGCCGATCCGATGGGAATAGGTATTGAGCCCTGCTCGGGGTTCCATTGACCATGGAAGGGGTTGCCCTCGACCGACATCCCTTGCGAGGGAATTGATCCCTGCCAAGGATTCCAAATTCCTTGTGAGGAGAAAACTCCTATACTTTCCCCCTGTGTAGGAATAATACCCTACATAGGATTTTATTGCCCAAAATTGGGGTTGCCCCCAACCGAGATGGCAGTCGAAGAAAAAGCGTTATTACCAAATGCACTGAACAAAGAGAATGACATGGATCCCACTGGCATAGTGTAAGACAAAGTTCCTAAACTGCCTGCTCCAAACAAGTTGTAGTTAGCATTTGGCCCCATGGGTTACTAGAAAGCACCACCGAACGAGGGGGACGGAGGAGGTATATGACCCCCACCATAAGGGATAGAATTGAAGGGAACTAAAGTGCCCCTGGTAGACCCTTTCACGTGAGCGTTTGAGCTCCCTGCCCCCAGACCCATGGTCTGTAGGGTGGAGTAGGTAAGGACTAAGTTCGAATCAAAGTTGAACATCCCATATGAGAATGGAGGGCACGTTGCACTCTGCATAAATGGAGTAGTGGTCACCACTGATGACGATATTAGACCACTGCCCGAGGTAGAGGGAGTCGAGACCATTATGGTCCAAACTGGTGAAGGTGGGTTAGGAGGCAACATACCCCTATGGTAGTAGCCAAAATGGGAGTATGAGGACTCACGGACGAAGTAACAACATTTTCTTCCATGGATGCTTGTAAGACTATCTGATGCTCGTAAGGTGTCACCTTAGGAGGGACAAATTGTACTAAGATTGGTGTCGACAAGTCAATGATTGGAGGGTTGGTTGGCCCAATATCTTCTACTCCAATGTCGGAAATAGTAGATTCCTCCAGAGTCGAATAATATCCTCTCGGAGTAGGCTTAGGCACAATTTCTTGTGGCCCGATCACTTCGAATGACCTTTTCTAGTCAAGTTTTTGTCATAACGGTGGCGGCGACGACTCTAATGCAACCAGTGGTAGGCCCTGAAGCCTTTGCGACCGACAGAGCTCTTGATATTCCACTTTGTGAAAATATCAAACGACACAATAAGGATTTAACTAGTGTTTGCAACCAAGCACACACTATAAAAAATCCTATAAGATAAATCAAGCAAACCATTATCTAATAGGAAGAACAGTTACGCCATCCAACACTAGAGAAACTAACCGGTGCAAGTGAAACTTGAATACGGAAGCACCCTCTGGGTATAATCTACAAAGTGTGACCCGACGTCTACCCTAGGTACCGCGGTATACCCCCACAGTCACCCATGTAAGTCCCTAGAAAATGGGCAACTAAGTTTCCAGCTCACAAAGAGTCACCGGGAGGGTATTGTCGATAGTCAGGTGGACTGCAATGAGCATGATAACAAGTCTGAAACCTATCGAGGGTATCAAAATCAAGTGGTATGGAAGACAACAGAGGATCTTGAATGGATTCAAGATCCACGAAGCTCCATAGGAAAATGAAGTCGGTAGTATTCCCACGACAAATCCTCAATATGTGT
Source organism: Picea sitchensis (assembly GCA_010110895.2). Lineage (NCBI taxonomy): Eukaryota > Viridiplantae > Streptophyta > Pinopsida > Pinales > Pinaceae > Picea > Picea sitchensis. Next base: position 143,481 of record SNQJ01S0047614.1, read on the forward strand.
TCCCCACTACGTTTAGTCCGTCTTTGGAGGGGCTATCTCTGTTGCCTTTCCTCACGCGACCTCATGTTTATCCCTTGTGTTAGAGGGCGGTCCTGGATAACTTTTGTGTCACTGTACTTTAACACTCCCTAGCTCTGAATCCAATGTTTGTTTAATGGCCTTGAAGAGTTTCCTCTCCAACCTAATTCAAGGCCTTAACCCTAAAATAGTTGGTTGACCCTACAAACATAAAAGTCTAATTAATTTTAGATTTAGTGTATGTTTTAATGTCTTGATTTACTCAAGGCATATGGCGATGAAACTAGTGACGTTATAAGAGATGAAAAGAGGAGAAAAAGACAAAACTTGAAAGCAAAATTACTTCCAATCAAAAGCAAAGATTTACAACTAACTCTTTGTAACCAACTTTTCTTGAACTAACTTTTTCAATATCTTAAAAAAGAAGACCTAAAATGAAATTTCGCTTGACTACAAGCTACTTAAGTCTCAAGAAATCAGTAAAGAACTTAAAAAATAGACTCTTTTTCCTTTCTAGTAAAATAACTAACTCCAACTACTTTACCAAACTGAAAATAAAAATCCTTTTTTTTTTTAATTGCTTCAAACAGAAAAACCGAAATAAATATTTTTTTATCTTTTTTTCAAAGAAAATGAAAGGGGTAAAAAGAACACCAAGACAAGACTAAAATAGATCTTTCGCCCATTACTGATCGCAAGGAATCACTAAAGAAACGAAACAGACATATCAATAATTTAAAGACTCACTTAAAACCCTTTCAAAAGTAAACACAATAAACTTCAAAAAGACAAGTAAACTGAATTCTAACCCAAGCTACAGTTGTAAAAAAAGAGACTCTGAACTATATCAAGAAACCTTGAGAAGTATAAACCTGAATCAGGAAAGAGGTTGGTTGCCTCTTTTTCAAAAAAAATCCTGAACCAGAGACACTATTGTTGCTTTAGCAACCTACGTATGTACGTGGGCTGACTCAAGGCAAGGCGTGTACACCTTTGTATTTATTTAAAAAAAAAAGAAACAAACAATCTTATAGGGCAAGGAGAACTGGTATGGCACCTAAGGGTGACCAAAATCCCTTAAAAGAATCATAAGACTCAACAAAAAATCAAAAGGCAGAAAAACTAATCAGACAACCCGAAATACCCTAAAAAACCCTAGAGGCTTCCCCAATATGGTCGCTAGTTTTGCTAGCAAGAACCCCCCCCTCTAGGACTACACCAGGGTTCAAAATGTAGGAAGATCGATTAACCATCTAAAATTCAATTAATTCTCTAAACTTCACCAAACATACCAAAACTCATATGAAGAAAGCAATAAAAAGGATATTGGGTAACTATACCTCGAATCCCACGTCTGGTGATGACCTCCTCGCGCTTGGAAGTTTCGCTGACTACACACCTCCTCCCAGGGCTGAACTGCATCCAAAGATTGACAAACATAAAATTACAAGCATGTTATTCCATATATAAGTTAGGGTTAGATATTAGAAATTTCAAAACACAAATCAACAAAAGTATTCAAGACACCATCATTTGGGACAGGAAAAGTAATTATTTTATTAATAACACAATGATTATACCTTTACAATCAAAGTCGGCTACTGCTCCGCGAACCTGGTCCGGGCTCCTCTTCACCAAGATCCAAGTGCCCCTTTGTATAAACTTCTCCTCTCAACATTCTGATCTCTTCTTGGGAAGTGAATGGGCTAAATGGGGGGAGAAGGGGCTAATGATGGAATGTTGAGGCAAATCTCACAAAAGGGATGCAATATCTTGGGCAAGGAGGGGAAGTGAAATCGGGTAGAGTTTCATTGTTCTTATGCTTAGCTCTGGAATGAGACCCCAACACCTCCTTTTGTATTAAAAAAAGATGGTTATTCGATTGGGTGACGGGCTATAGCAGGTGGATTAGTTGGGAAACTACCTAATAGCCCGTAATCCCAATGAATTCCTTGCAAATTTTTAGTTTTTGCAACTTTTGCAAGTATATGTGGGTTGTAATGGTACAACATGTGTATGTACATGAGTTGTAGTGGTGCAGCAAGCGTATGTATGCGGGAAGTAATGGTGCAAGGCACATACATCTTCAAAAAATTGGTTTTTTAAGAAGAGCAACTTAGCAGTGCTTTGGAAAAAAATGCAAGTAAGAGGGCCAAGGCCATGTATGAATGTGTAGAGAAATTTAGGGTTATAACAAGGACTGTATGGGCTATATTGCGTAGCTATTTTTTTTCTTTGGTCAATTTCTTCACCTCAACCTCAATTTTTGGAATTCATTTGTGTTCTTCCCTCCATTTGTCCCCTCTTACTCAGTCCACAACATAAAATTCTACTCACTGTTATTTCATGGTATAGATGGTTTGTTGATATTATTTCAAAGGGACCACACCCTTTCCATATGATTATGCTGCTAACTTCCACTTTGCAACTTCTTCTCTTATTCTAGTTACCTTAAGAAAAAAATGTATTGTTTCCCCTTCCTATGTTTAAACTCATACTAATTGGACAATAGGTTTTGTAGAAAAAATATCCATAGATGGATCTATAACAATAGGCTCACCAATCTCTTTTGTATCCATGGGTTCAATAGTTTCTTCTATAAAAACTATTTCAATAAGGTTTTTAGTAGAAAGAGTCTCAATAGTTGGTTTAGTAGAAATATCATCCATAAGATTAGTAACTGAATCAATAATCTCATCAAGAAGTTCAGTAACAATATCGGTAGCAGTCTTGTTAATAGGATAAGTAACAAACTCAATGATCTTATCAATAATTTTAGTAACAATCTCAATATCAGTCTTCAAATTAGGTTCAATAGCAACAATAGGTCCCACAATGAGTTTAGTAGAAACAATAGGTTCAATAGCATCAACATGTATAGTAGCATTAACAATTTAGTAGCAACCTCAAAAGTTTGTTCCATGACATATTCCTCAACAATTGCTTATGTAGCAATTTGCTCCTTTGCTTGGTCACCTTCATGTGAAGAAGAAGGTGATCGGGCACACTCTTCAAGGGATTGGACCAATGTGTCCAACCCTACTTAAGACTTGTATGTTCTAAGTTTTTTTTTCCAGGAAATATCTAAATTTTGGCGTACTATCTTATTTTCCTTCATCAATTTTTGATTAAGTTATAAAATTTCACCATAGGAAGGTCTAAATTGGTACTTACTTGGAAGAAAATTGATCCTCTTTTTATTTGTTGGCCTGGCTACTTCAAGAACTATTGGAGCATGTGTTGTGTCTTCCTCAATATCATCTATGTTGTCTTGGAAATTGTGGATGGGACCATCAAGGAATTCTTCTGAATGTTTAGCAATTTCTTCAATGTGCTCTTAGGGAGGACGAACTACTTTTGCAACAAATTTTTCTTCTATAGGTTCTTGTGTGGCAACATGTTCCTCCTCCCTTGCAATCTCCTCAACTTGTAATATTTTTTCTTTCCTATTTTTGGTTCTTTTGTAGCAACAATAGTTCCTTCTAATGTTGGTTGTTGTGTAACAACAACAAATTCAACAATAATAGTGGACCTGGTTCTTCTTTTCTTGGGATGAGATGGAATGGGGATTGCCTCCTTGGGCTTCTTAATTTTTCTAGTTGAAGGAACATCCTCAGTCATGATGTCATCTAAAATTTCTATGGGTGTAGAGGAATTCTCTTCTATGAACAAGAAACCATCCCCTGTTATATCAATTTCAATAGGATGTTCTTCTATTATTTGTACTTCATCCTCTTCTTGTATTCCTTCTTCTTGGAATCCTACAACAATGTCTCCTTCTACTACATATGCTTCCTATTCCCGAACTTCCTCTACTTCATGGAATTATTGTGTTGCATGCCTTCTTATTCTCTCTATTGGATTTGAGGGGGCCTTTGTAGAAATGCCTCCCATGTTTGGTTTGAGTGAGAGAGAGCATCAACTACTAATAGTTTGATAAGGCCATGATGTGTTAAACTAGAGGTAAGGTTCTACTTGATTTGACATTCTGGGACATCAAATGTAGTGACCTCAATAGGTAGTAGGACATTGATGAGTCTTTGATGTTGTAGATGAGTTAGTAACTTGAAATGGTAAACAAAAAGAAGGTTGTGATGCCACTTACAAGTAGGATACTCTTGAATAAAATAAGTGACTTTATACCAAGGTCGTCTCAATAACAACTTCTTAACCCATTTTCCTCCATCTTCTACAACCTCATCTCCAATAAGGAAGTCAATACAACCCCAATTGAACGTGACATGGCGCTCAAACCACCATTCCCTTGTCTGAGGTAGATTTGTCACCCTATAAATGCTTTATTTAGTTACCTAGATGTGCATGCCTTGAACAATGGTAGTAGATAACTAGAAATTGTGAGAAAATTCAAATGTGATGGATGTATCAAATCTCTGTAAATGATCAAAATAGTTGAACCAACTTGCATCCCTTAAAAAATGGGGCACCTTAGGATTGCTTTGTAACTGTGATAAAGTAAGTTACATGCCCATACCTGACAATAGACCCTCTCGATGTGCCATTCAATAGTGATAAAGGATGCCTGGAGTAGTATAAAATAGGAGTAACAACAAACATGAGTAACAATAAAGGGTTGTAGGGGAGTGACAACAAATGTGGAGCAATGGTTACCAAATTTGGAAAAAAAAGAGAGGGTGGTGACCGACATAATACCAGTGATGATGTCGATAATTGGCCAAATAAGGAGAAATCATCTTGACAAGACATGGAATGGAAAGTCTAATAATGGCAAGTAATGCGATGATGGTGGGAAAATGTGGGGAGTGTCAATAGGTCATATTAGTGACAAAGTGGAGGTAAGGTACCTTCCATGCATTAACAAGGCAATTAATAAATATTGTAAATACAAAAGAGAACTCATACCTTTGTACTTACCCATGAGAATCAAAATGATGGTGGAATCATTTGATGAGATCAATGAAAACATCAACAACATGAGGATGTGGATCGATATAAAGTACAACAATGGAACCCATGGATTAGTATAAAGAAGTAGAACCAAATCGGTGTGTAATGATCCATAGCAATAGGTGGAACAAAGCAAGGTGTTGTGGATCTATAGAAAATAGTGGCATAAAGCTCGAGAATCCATAGAAAATGAAATATAAGAGTGGGGCTTGAGGATCCATAGCAAATGATAAAATAAAGATCGAGGATCTATAGCAAATGGTGTAACAGAGCAGAGTCTGAGGATTCGTTGCAAGTAGTTGAATCTGTAGAAAGCAACTAGATCTGTAGTATGAAGAAAATAAGAAATTAGTGATGAAATCAATGTTTTTCTTTTGGTTTTTATTTTTTATTTTTATTTTTGCAAACATTGTCTACCAACAAATTGTTTTTCAAACAATATTTGTCCAACTGTGCCCCAAAATGGGTTTTCACAGTTGGAATTATTATTATTTTATTATTATTCATTTTTAAAGACAAAACACTAAGAAAATCAATATGTTGAAAGTACAGGTTGCATATCCACTATACCAACAATATCAATGGGAGGTACTACATGCTTACCATACACAATATCATAATGGGTGAATCTCTTGGTGTTTCACTATGTGGTGCGATAATCCCATAAAACTTCTAGAAGTTTGTTGGCCCAATCTTTGTGATGAATTTGCAAAGTCTTGGTCAATATAGATTCTATAACTTTGTTGGTGACATCCATTTTCCCATTGGCTTGTGGATGGTATGGTGTAGATTTCTAGTGTTGAATATGGTGTTGTTTAGTGATGGCCTGAATGAGTTTGGAAGTAAATTGGTCCCCCTGATATGTAATAATTTTTCATGGTACACCAAAGCGAACAAAGATCTACTCATCGAGAAAATATACTACTCCTTGTTATGTGGCTCTCGAAAGTGATTCAGCTTCAACCCATTTGATGACATAGTTAGTGAAAACCAAGTTATTGGATTTCTTTCTGGATGAAGGGTTGTTAGGATCCACAAAATCCATTGCCCATTTCTCGAAAGGCTCCACCATGAGTTGATTCTATAGTGGTATCTCATCAGGCTGAATAAGATGTTCCATTCTTTGCAAATTGTCACAACTTCTCATGTACTTCTTGGCATCTCAGAAAGTGCCCACCAGAAGGTTTGTCATGACAATATTTTAAGATGTCATAAATCTCATCCTCTTAAATACATTGATAGGTTATTATATCCAGTGTTGTGTGAAAGAGGTAACCCTTAACCCAAGAGTACATGGAACTCTATTTGATAATCTTTTGTATTTTCGTTAGTGAGAGACGTGCCAAACGTTTTCCTACAACCAAATAGTTAGAAATATTTGCAAACCATGGTGTGTTAGTAGATAATGCAAATAAATTCTCACTTGGAAAATTATCTTCGATAGGAATGGCATCCCCATCATTGATGAGATTGGAGAGGAAGTTAACAATGGTGTTCTCCCTTCTAGGCTTATCAATGATGGTGATGTCAAATTCCTACAAAAGTAATAACCACCTAGTCACTCTACCATAAGTAATTGGTTTATTCATTAAATAATATGGTTAAATAATTAATATATACAAATACATAATATCCAGTAATATAATGTTGGAACTTATTAATAACATACACTACTGCAAGAACTTCCTTTTTAGTCACTATATAATTTAATTATGTAGGGGCGAGATTTTTTCTCATGAAGTAAATTTCATAGAGATTTTGTTCTTCTACACACGAATAGGTTATTAGATCCAGTGTTGTGTGAAAGAGGTAACCCTTAACCCAAGAGTACATGGAACTCTGTTTGATAGTATTTTGTATTTCCTTTAGTGAGAGATATTCCAAAAGTTTTCCTACAACCAAATAGTTAGAAATATTTGCAAACCATGGTGTGTTATTAGATAATGAAAATAAATGCTCATTGGGAAAATGATCTTCGATAGGAATGGCATCCCCATCATTGATGAGATTGGAGAGGAAGTTAGCAATGGTATTCTCCCTTCTAGGCTTATCAATGATGGTGATTTCAAACTCCTACAAAAGTAATAACCACCTAGTTACTCTACCATAAGTAATTGGTTTATTCATTAAATAATATGGTTAAATGATTAATATATAAAAATACATAATATCCAGTGATATAATGCCGGAACTTATTAATAACATACACTACTGCAAGAAATTCCTTTTCAGTCACTATATAATTTAATTCTGTAGGGGAAATATTTTTTCTCATGAAGTAAATTTCATAGATATTTTGTTCTTCTTTTTTTCCAACGACTACCCCAATGGATGTGTTTGAAGCATCCATGGAAATATGAAATGGAAAGGACCAATTTCTTCCCCTTAATACTTGTGCTACATACAACTTTTCTTTCAAGGATTCAAAAGTAGAGTGACACTGGTTAGTCCAAGAAAATTATGCATCTTTAGAAAGTATGAAAACATAGGGGATGAAATTTTAGTAAAATTTTCAATAAAGAGACAATAGTAACCAACATGCCCTAAAACAATATGAACATATTTTTGGAATTTTGGAACATGAAGATTGGATATTCCCTTAATTGTTGTTGGCTCCACCTTGATTCTAGTAGGAGATATATGGTGACCAAGGACTATCTCTTTAGTTAGTAACATGTGGCATTTATCATGATTGAGCGATAGATTTATTTCTTTACATAAATTGAGCACTTTCTCCAGATTAAGCAAAGTTTCATCAAACATGTTACCATACACTATAAAATCATCCATATATACTTCTACAAAATCATGAATCAAATATGAAAAGATGCCAAGAACAACCCATTGAAATGTAACAGGTGCATTATAAAGATGAAAGGGGAATACTTGGTAAGAAAAGGTGCCCCATGGGTAGGTAAATGTGGTCTTATCTTGGTCCTTGAGGGCAAGTTGAATCTGATTTTATCCACTAAATCCATCAAGGAAAGAGAAGTACTTCTTTCTTGTTAATCTATCAAGGATTTGATCAATAAAAGGTAGAGGAAAATGGTCTTTTGAAGTAGTTTTGTTCAATTCTTTGTAATCTATGCAAATATGTCATTTCCCATTTTTCTTAGGAAAAATTACGAGGGGTGAAACCCATTGGCTATAATAAATGGGATAAATGAAATTTATGTTCAACAATGTTTGCAACTCATCCTTCATTATCACACATAATGTTGGGTTCATTCAATGGTAGGGTTGTCGAATAGGTCATAAATTATCTCCAATATAAATACGGTGAGTACAAAGATAATGATGGGTTCCCTTCATATTTGTATATTCCCATGCAAATGCATCAGTATGCTTTTATAACAACTCAATTAGTTGACTTTTCTGTGAATCTTGTGGCCTAGGATTGATATTGAGTGTTCTTCGTGGACTAATTTCTATTGGAATACAATGTGTTTCTGATACAATGTATAGATAAGAAGGCATGGACTTGAGTTTTGATGATATACAAAATAATGAATGCCCTTCTTGTAACATATCCATTACATGATTGCAGAGTGAATAAGGATCAGTTACGACATCACAAATGAGATCATCTTCAATCTTCTCTTTAAAAGAGAGGGATGAATCAATTTTTGAACATCTTCGTCATCAATGGTCCCATTCCTTACCCACATGGGCATTTCTTGATCTATGTTAGGCTTGGCAGGAGGATATAAGGTGAGTTTCTTGGTGTAATTTCCATGTGTGATATTCATGTATCTAGATGTACAACCGATATAGGCATCAATAGTGGTTAAACATGGCCTACCTAAGATTAAGGGGTAAGCCCCAAGATTGGATTTTGGTTGTAGAACCATAAATTTTGTTGGATACTCCTAAGAATCTATAGAAATTACCACATCCTCTAGAATACCTTCAAGCTTGACAATGTATCGGTCAACCATCTGGAGAATTGTAGGAGTTTGTCGTAAGTTAGACAATTTGAGCCTCTCCATATTCTCCCTAGTCATAACATTGATGGAAACCCCTAAATCAATTAAGGTATTTGAAATATGGATATTGTTAATGTAAACATCAACAATAGGGATTCAAAGATCTGTATACTTGGTAGTGAAAATATTCTTAAGCACTAGATATGCTAGTTGATTGATCACCTGGGAAGTTGGAGAATCCTTCTTCTTCCTACCATGATTCTTTAGACATAAATATCAAACAAATTTGGCATAGATGGGGGCATCTTTGATTTCTCAAAATAGTGGGACATTGACACATACATTTTTTAATTCCCCAAGAAAGTGAAACTTAGGTTGGGCAAGGGGTTTGTCTATACTTAACCTCTCTAAATAGGGAGGAAATTGTGGAACCCCTGGATGTGGTTGTTATGAAATTTCATAGGAAGTGATCTATGGTGTATCTGGAGGATGGTTAATAGATTGATTTTCTGCAAGGTATTTTCATATCTTGTCTTGAACTTCCTCCTCAACATCTTCTAAGATATTTGGAGAAGTTTGATTATTAATAATTCTCCCAGATCTAAAGTGAATATCTTGACAACTGACATGGGAAATGGAATAGGTAGGAAACCTAGACAACTCATTAGTGTAAGTAGATTAAGTTTATTTATTATTTGGGTTAGCTATTGGTTGTGTAGGTAGTTGTGGTATTGGTGGAGGATTGCTAGCAGGATATTGTAATTGTTGTTGCTGAGGTAATTGAAATTGTTGTTGGGGAAACTATGGAACTGCTTGTTGTTTCTAGGTTCCAAATAGAGAGCATCACTAGCCTTGCGAAAAATGATAACTTTGGGTTGGTTGAGGTATCTATTGTTACCCGTGCATGGGTGGATACCAAGGTTGAGAAGGGTATTGCATTTGTTGGTTAGTCCAAAAATTATTATAAGAATGAGAAGGACCTTGAACCATACCTAGTGGTCGATCTTTCCAAGGTCACTTTTGGGCAATGAAACGGATCTTCTTAGTCTCTTCATTAGTTCCTTGGGACACAACTTTCAATCTGGGCGAAGAAGGGAAGTTGGTGGTGGCATGGTTTTTCTCATGATTTCTATAGACTTCAACATTGTTTCATGAGAACTCCCTCAAGGGGTGATTTTTCCTACATTTGGAGCAAAATATGGATAATACCCGCTTTGCTTCTTTTTAACCTATAGTGTATCAAATTTTGAGCTCAAATAACTAAGAATGTTAGTTTTGAAAATTTCCAACAAATTACCAATTTCAGCATGAGTAAATCTTCCTCTAGATGACTTAGTAATTTTAGTAGAAACATCTTTGGGATCTTTCCCATGTTTCAAATTTCCTCGTGAGTATTTTTTACATAACTCATATATGTCACCATAGCCCACTTGGGAAATGTCTCATCCTCCAATTAGATTCAAGAGGTCAAGACATTCATCTCTTATACCTCTAATCCAAACTGTCTGTTAAGTTTCTTTATCTAATTTGCTTTGTTTCAAATTTTGCAAATTACGTTGGAACCTTTCCACGTAGTCTTCCAAACTCTCATGCTCTTTCTAAGTCATTTTAAATATTTCTTCATAGAGGCATCTTTCCTTGCGGTAGTATTGATATTTCCTTAGGAAGACTTGCCTCATCTCATCCCAGGTGCGGATGTTATGTCCCCCAAGTCCCATAAACTAGCATAGTGATGGGTTCTTTAATGTGGTAGGAAACAATTTCAACTTTTGGGCATTCATAGTATAATCATAGTTTCTACATAGGACATCGAACTCAAAAAGGAAGATGTTTGGATCTTCACTAGATAGACCATTAAATTTGGGAAAAGATGAAGGATAAATATTCTTCATTGGTGCCTCATCTTCGTTGTCTCTGATTGGAAACACTAAAGAAACAATTTTCCTTGGTTAGAACTAGATCATTTCTTTTTTTCCATGTTGATGAATAGAGGGTCCACAAGGGGTGGTATTTCTTGTGCTATTGATTCTTGAGAGGAAATTGATTACTTAGAAAAATGGTTCTTAGACTATATTTTGCTGAGAATCTGAATTTGGTTGACCACTAATAAACTATTCTCATTGTTGGTTCTCTAGTGAGAGGAATCAACTATGCTTCTACTATAGAAGTATCTTCTTATACAAAACCAAATGTGGGATTCCTCCTTTGATTTGATTGAGTATTGGATATTACCCCTAAAACTTATCCTTCTCCCAATCTACCTACAAAATGGTTAGTAGCGCAGGTGGTTCTTATTTCAACCCCGGAAATATGCCCGTGCTCCTGGATTTCTAGCTCTATTCATGTATCTATATGCTTCTAATCTATATGTAAAACACTACACATGAGATATTACAAGGAGGATTGTTGACAATTCCTACAATGCAAATCCATGTACCATGTGTTATCTAATTCAACATAATAAAAATTGCTTAATCCTGTAATGCCTCCCCAACCACGGTGCTAAAAATGACAAGGCTTATTAAATGCCTTCTTAATGCTTAACAGGGCATTAGTTTACATGTACATATAATTGTCAACACAGGTATTTTACGCTTGCGAGGTGTTGTGCATAGTATATGCAAGTCTCAATAACTAATTAAGAGATAAATACTAACATGTTGTTTACATATTAATGAGAAATCCAATTCTACTTAAAGCGTTTATAGAGAACAAAGTTGACTCAAAGTACATAAAAACAGACCAGAACTATAAACAACTGAAATAAACTATGATCTATAGTAAGTGACTATGATCTATAGCTTGAATATTGGTAGAAAATAATTATATTCAACTTTCTATAGCAATAAACAACAAACAAGTTCAGTAGCAAATATTTACATTCAATGATCTGTAGCAATCAACTATGAACAATAAAATGATGAACTATAAAAAAATACTAATAAAAAATATAATACATGTCCCCTCAGCCCTTCCTCTGCAAAACAAGGTGTTGGAGGAACACCCACAACTAAATACTAATTCACAACTTAATGCTAATTTTACTCAATTCATGAACAAAGAGAAACTAGGAAATAAAGACAAAATATGTTTTAACTATATACTGGAAAAATATTTTTAGAAATATGTATATCTCATCTTCCCTCACTCAGATCTAGACGTTTTATTTTATAGGCATCTAACTTAACAACTAAATTAAAGTTCATTAAATGTAGCATGCTTGAGAATTGGAGATTCTCAAGCTTCTATGAAACAAAGCTTGAAATAATAGTTACAAGACATTTGAAATTAGGTTACTAGAATCTAGACTGCAATATTTAACTAAAACAACCCAAAAACTAATTGATGCCATCATTTATTTCATAGTGGGATCGAGTGTTCATGACACGCCAATATGGCATCTACAGGTTCTACAACAACAATATGGGTTCATGAAACCTTACTTCTTTCTTCATTTATAGTTCACGATTATGTGGTAATGGATTTGCAGCAATGGTGGTGCACATATCCATAACAATGAGCACGTGGTAGTAAGAAATCACAGATCCATAGCATATGATATGTAATAACCATGGTTCGCGGATCCATAGCATATGAAATAAAGTAGGTGAAATTTATGGATCCATAGCATATGGTTTTGCAACAATAGGAACTAGTAGGTTGAAACTAATATCTACAACATATGACATGTAACATGATCTGTAGCATTCTTCAATTTGCAGGTTAGATATAGAATATACAAAATTCTTCTAATGCATCAACAAAATTTGATGAAATGCCAAATAATGGGAGAGAGAGAATGCCTTTATAAAAATATTCCAACTTAGGTGAGGAAAGGATCAATAATGAGGATAAACCATGGTAAAAGGATGCAGGGAAAAAGGAAAAACATGGTAAAAATGATGACAAAATTGTTGATTAAGGTTGGTTGTCATTGATGTCAACCCTTGAAGAAAGCCCAATAGCACAAAGATTTTGGTAATGGACCCAATTTTGTTTGATGTAAATATGACTCATTATTTTCTTGTCATGGTTGATAATAAGTACAAATGGATGAACTCCAAAGTGGTCCCCTTATGCTGAAATCCCTCATGGGAAGACGCTTTGCAGATTGAGTTATCCTAGAAGTATGGTTAGGGAACCCATTCTTATTTGTGGAATAATGAGATGTAGGTCAACGAATTTGGCAGTGAAACTATCCTAGATGGATATTTCTTATCATGCCATTTCTGGTGGTATGTGGAACGTCACATAACTCCTCACGGTTAGAGAGTTATGCCCATGAGAAGTTGGAGAACCCATGTTTGGGTAATGGACCCAAGTTTGTTTGATGGATAATGGTATGAGTTTTGATATATTTGCAGGTAATACTATTCTATATGGATATTATATGTCATTCCATTTCTGGTGGTATGTGCAATGTCACATAACTCCTCACGGTTTGAGACTTATGGCCTTACGAAGTTGGAGGACCCTCATATGTCATCTAGAAGCCCCAAAAGGTCAAAGTAGTCAAAGTGGTTTAAGAGATTTTAGAAGGTAAATAATAAAGTGAAGTGATGAGTGTACTATAATTCAAAGTGAATAATTTTTTATTTATTTAAATAATAAATTTAATGGAGAAATTAGAACTGGGTTAACCCTAAAATAAGGAAAGTGGGCAAAGTGACCTAGAAGATGTTTTTAAGGAAGCTACTTGGAGAGTATAAATAAGAGGCAAGGCTCTCTCATTTCAGATAAAAATTGAACATATTGAATATATATAGGTGTCTGAGGTAACAAAAGTATATCTAAGCCTAATTTCAAAGGGAAGGTGAAGAAAAGAAGGTCGGAATTCAAGGGAGGATAAATTCTTTTGATGATGCTTTCTAAGGTATGTTATTTATAGGTCATCTCACCATTTTCACAATAAATTTTTTTTCTAGAATTATTTAGACCTTGAAATTGATATTCCATTGAGGAAACATATCCAAGTATCCGTGGTAAAAAATTCAGCTTGTGGGTCGTTGTATTTTTTAAGTTACACTCCATGGAAAATAGGGTTTGTGGTCAGTCCTGAAACTAGTCTAAAACATGCGTTTCGGGTAAAAACGTCATAACTTCATAACAGATCCAAATTCAGTAATACCAAATATGTTGGTTATATTACAGTCTGTAGTATGTTTTGTAACAGTTTCATATCTATTCAACAAATATTTCGTGTGGGGCACGCTCTACAAGGTTGCTCTCTAGAATAATCCAGAATTCATCAAGGTATGTTATTTTTGCTATAACTACTTTTATGAGAGGTTTCAAGTAGTGAAACCTGGAGGAATTGCATAAAACACATTGAAGAACATTGTGTATCAGTTTCATATCTTTATTCATTACAGGTACAAAGTTCTGATTATTTCAAGTTAGGGTTGTTGACTAATCCAAAACTAGACATGTGAGGCTAAAGAAAAGTTTGATGAAAATGTTAGTCTCTTGTTGTTAAAGTTAAGGAAGGTTTACATGTATGTGATCATATACACCAATTCTATTAGAGAGTTACAAATCATATTTGGATGATGAAATTGATGAGGGCTTTTGGTTAAGGTACATGTTGGGTACATGGTTGAGACAAGTAGTTGATGAGTTGGCACATACATGAGGTGCATAGTTGATGATGTTGGTACATATTGTTGAGTCATAGTTTATGAGTAGTTGACACATGATTGGTACATGGTTGGATGCACTTCTCTATGGCACAGGTTGATTACAGGTTGTTTGGTACAGGTTGGTGCATGGTTTATGCACTTGTTTATGGTACAGCTTGATTACAGGTTGTTTGGTACAGGTTGATACATGGTTGATGCATGGTTCAGGTTTATTGGTACAATTTTACAACGGTATATCTCACAGTGATAGTGTGACAATGGTTCCATCATTCTACTTCTACTTTAGGGCGATTGGACGGGGCAAAGGCAGGTGGTTGTAGACACCTTCCGGTTGTAGCCGGAGAACATAGGGGGTTGTAGCCTCCTTTTGGTTGTAGCCAGATAATTGGGGAGTTGGAGCTTCCCTCGGGTTGTAGCCTGAGAAACTAGGGGGTTGGAGCCTCCTTCCAGTTGCAGCTGGAAAACAAAGGAAGTTGGTGCTTCCAATGAATGTAATTCTTCAATACATATAAGAAAAAACAATCTATGGGTTTCTCCCGCCTTGGGTTTCCACATAAAACAATTGTGTATTGTGTATGTGTATGGTTGTTCATTTGTTCATTGCTCATTATTGGATGATAATTCTACATTGATATACCACTTGGATTATTTGGTTAAAAATGATTATAATTGCTCTATTATTGATTCACACCCCCTCTCAGTAATCCAACAATTGGTATCAGAGTAGGTTCCTTCAGAAATCAGTTTAACCACTAAAAGGTAGATCACGGAGAGAAACAACTTGTATAAAAATTGAATACCATGGTTTGATGGACAAAAGTATGTTTTTTGGAGCATAAGGATGAAGACATATATACAGGCACAAGGATTTGAATTTTGGAAATCAATTGTAGATGGATACACGGCAATAGAAGTTCCACCAACAAATGACAGAGCAATGAAACTCGATTAGAATAATTCCAAAGCTACAAATGCACTTCTGAATGGTCTCAGTGAAACCATATTCACCAAAGTTGCACATTGTAAATCCGCTAAAGAGATTTGGGATAAGCTTCGAAATATCTATGAAAGAGATTCAAAAGTCAAAGCAACAAAGCTTCAAACTTACAGAGGTCAGTTCGAACAACTAAAGATGAAGGAAGATGAGAATATTGCAGTCTACTTCTTAC